>SNQJ01S0011993.1:102001-120406 GCA_010110895.2 Picea sitchensis
TTTATCTCACGAAGTCCCGATTCGTGAAATCCCGAAGGAATCCAGACCATTGGATATGGAGCTCGGTGGCCTGAGAGCCACTAAATCAAAGCAAAGGAAGAAAGATCTAAACCGTCAGATCTAGCACTAAGGTCCGTAAGCCGTCAGATCTAGAAAAGGTGTGTGAGTTTTAAACCTTGTCTCAGCAAAAGAAGGTGGAGTCCTTCGACTTCGCAATCCGTGAAATCCCGAAAGGATCGTGAACCATCCATTTTGGAGGACAGGTATCTAAGATCTATATCTACCGGGAATTCGGGTACCAGGAGATCAAGGAGGCAGGAGTCGTGAGACAAGAAGTTATGATTCCCGAAATCATGAAAGGNGGGGTTTCTGGTACCGGGAGATCAAGGAGGAAGATTCGGGAGACAAGAATTCTTGGCTCACGAATTCCCGAAAACATCGGGACCCTCCATAAGGAGGACACGTGGCAGCAGTTGAGGTTTCGGGGAAATCCCCGAAAGGAGAATTTCAGCATTTTGGCTACCAGGAATGAAAAGGGTAAGAGTTCAGAACTCTTGACCCATGAAATCCCGAAAGGATCTGAGCCGTCGGATCAGGGAAGGCTCACAACCGTTGATTTCCCGCATGAGTGGAGTTTTGGAATTTCAGAATTTGGAATTCGGTACTTCGGTTTTTCGGATATTGGAAGTTCGAAGGGTCAAGAATTGGAGCAGTAGGATTCACGAAGTCTCGAATCATGAAATCCCGAAAAGGCATTCAAGAAGGATAGGAGCCAGGATATTTCGGATTTCGGCATATTGAGGAATAGAGAACCGGCGAAGTGCTTGCACCATAATTCCCTGAATCGTGAAAATTCGATAGCACTTGAATGATTAGGCACGTGGTCACCGCTCGTGGTCACATAAACGAAGGCTACGGGCCAATACAGGGTTGTTAAGCATTTTTTGGCGTTTCGACGACCGAGAGTTGTGGAGACAAAGACATTGGAGGACTCATATATAGGAGTCCCGAAGTCCCGAAGTGCAAAAGGCCGAAGTCAAGACTCGCGAAATCCCAAATCGCAAAGTTCTGAAGTCACTGGAAGAAATTAGTTTACGCGCATGAAACAGGTAAATACAAATTTTTCTAAAAGTTTATTTTCTGTTTTGGTAAAAAAATTTAAAGATGGCCACGTCTAGCAATTTAGGACCAACTCAAGGTCTGATTCTTCTTGGAAAGAATTATGAGTTTTTGTCTCTTCGAATGAGGTCCTTCTTGCAAGCACAAGAGTGTTGGGATCTAGTGGATCTTGGATATGTGGAACCGGATCCAGCAGACCTTGCCGCCATGTCAAACCCATAGAGAAATACTCAAGCAACATAAAGGAAGAGAGAGAATAAAGACAAATTATGGATTCAAAATTTAGTGGATGACTCGATTTTCTCAAAAATCACAGGTGTTGATACTTCAAAACAGGCCTGGGACATCCTTAAATCAGCCTACCAAGGAAATTACAGGGTCAAAACAATCAAACTGCAGACCTTGAGGATGCAATTCGAGACTTTAAGAATGACAGAGTCTAAAAATGTGGATCAGTTTATGACCAGAGTCATGGGAATCGTAAACCAGATTAGGTTGACTGCTGAAGCCATCCCTGATCAACGCATTGTTGAGAAAATCCTCAAAAGTCTACCAAATAAATTCGAAATGGTTGTTACAGCAATACTTGAATCCAAGGATCTGTCGCGTTTTTCAACACATGAACTAATTGGTTCCCTGTTGACACATGAGACCATACTGCATCTCACAGATGAGTCAATCTCCAATGCCTTCAAAACTCAATTATCTTTCAACAGAGGGAGAGGCAGAGGTCACCAAGGAAGAGGGAGAAGTCCTAGTAACCCTCAATCCAGTGGAGGACAAAGACAATAGATCCCGAATCAAAATTTCCAAGGTCACAGACAACAGAGTCATAATCAGAGTTTCCAACCTCAAAGAGGCAGAGGGAGAAGATCAAATGACAAATCAAGCATACAATGCTATTACTGCAAAAAGTATGGGCACTATGAATTTGAATGCAGGAAGAAGCTAGCAGATCATCGCTCAGGCAGAGCACATGTGTCAAATCATACAAGAGAAACCTCAGGAGGTATGTTTCTCTCATGCCACAAGACTGAAGAACAACCTAAAGATCTTTGGTTGCTGGACAGTGGATGCAACAATCACATGACAAGTAACAAAGATTTACTTTCATGCATTGATTCTTCAATTTCATCTTATATTACACTTGGAAATGGCTCCTTAGTCAAAGTTCAAGGAAAATGAACTGTACCTATTCTTACTAAACAAAATGTAAAGAAAGACATAAACAATGTCTATCATGTTCTAGATATGAAACATAATCTGCTAAGTGTAGGACAGCTCATTGAACATGGTTATAAGGTACTTTTTGAGGGAGCATCTTGCAGGATTTATGATAAAACACCCAACAGAAAATTGATTTATGAAATCCACATGACTCGGAATAGAATGTTTCCCCTTACCCTAAAAACTGCAAATCTGATCCAAACATATGCACAAAGTGAATCCACCCCCAATGAAACTATGGTTTGGCATACAAGATTTGGACATCTACCCTTTCAGAGTCTAAGTCTTCTACAAAAGCACTCCATGGTCAATGGTCTCCCTATCTTGAAAGAGAAAAATCCCCCATGTGAGTCTTGCATACTTCGAAAACATAAGAGAACTAGTTTTTCACAGTCCTCCACTCAAGCCAAACAACATCTCGAACTTGTTCACACTGACCTATGTGGACCAATGCAAACAGAGTCAATAGGTGGTAGCTTTTATTTTATAACGTTTATTGATGACTTTAGTAGGAAAATCTAGATCTATTTTCTTAGACACAAGTCTGAAACTTTTGCAAAATTCAAAGAATTCAAAACAGAAGCTGAAAAACAGAGTGGCAAATATATAAAAGCTCTCAGGTCAGTTGGAGGAGGAGAATACAACTCCAACGAATTTTCAAGTTTTTGCAAATCACAAGGCATTATCATGCAAACTATAGCCATGTATACTCCACAACAGAATGGAGTGGCTGAAAGGAAAAACCAGACAATAATGAACATGGAAAGAAGCCTACTCAAAGAGAAATGTTTGTCAAATACTTTTTGGGCTGAAGCGGTAGCATGCTCATCTTATCTCTTGAATAGATCTCCAACCACAAGTCTAAAGATGAAAGTCCCTCAAGAAGCATGGAGTGGGACAAAGCTAAATGTTGCACATCTAAGGACATTCATATGTATAGTATACGCTCACATACCTTCCGAATTAAGGAAGAAACTGGATGATAGAAGTGAAAAATGTATCTTTACTAGATACAGTGAAACATCTAAAGCTTACAGGCTTTACAATCCAATCTCAAAGAAACTAATTCTCAACAGAGATGTAAAATTTCTGAAAAACCAACTCTGGAACGAATCTGAAAATCAGCAAATGGACAGTCAAAATTCATTGTTGCCCAGTTCTGAAAACACAGAAAATTCAGGACAGCCAATACCTCAACTTGCTCTTCCAAGATTGCAGGTACAAGGAAGACATGAAAATTCTCAGGATAACTCAACTTCAAGTAGAGACTCATCCTCTGAAATTCAAAATCAGAGAACTCGAAGTTTGAGAGAATTCCATCAGCAGTTGGATGACATTGAACAACACAATCTTTTTGCATTAATGTCATGTCAACCTGCATCTTTTAAAGAAGCAGCTAAGGAGCCACATTGGGTTCAAGACATGAACCAAGAGATTGACTCCATTGAGAAGAACAAGACATAGGATCTTGTTGATTTGCCCAAACACAAGACCAGTATTGGTGTCAAGTGGGTTTACAAAACTAAACTCAATGAAAAAGGGTAGATTGAAAAATATAAGGCAAGACTTGTTGCCAAAGGATTCTCACAACAACCAGATACTGATTATGGTGAAAATTTTGCCCCAGTAGCAAGATTAGACACTATAAGGACTCTATTGGCCATAGCATCCCTACACAAATGGCAAGTATACCAGATGGATGTCAAGTAAGCTTTCCTAAATGGTTTCTTAGAAGAAGAAGTTTATGTCGATCAACCACCTGGATTTGAAGTCCAAGAGTAGCCAGCCAAAGTATATCGGTTGCAGAAAGCCTTGTATGGCTTAAAGCAAGCTCCAAGAGCTTGGTACAACAGAATTGACACTTACCTGATCAAAATTGGTTTCAGCAGAAGCCAAAATGAGCCAACTCTTTACACCAAAACAGATCAGCACGGTAAAATTTTGATTGTATGTTTATATGTTGATGACATGATATATACTGAAAATCTTGAGTTAACAAGTTTTAAACATGCCATGCAATATGAGTTTGAGATGACAGATCTTGGCATAATGAAATAGTTTTTGGGGATTGAGGTTGATCAATCAACCAAAGTAATTTTTGTCTGTCAGAAAAAGTATGCAACAGACATCATCAAAAGATTCAGCATGGAAGAATGCAATCCAACAGAAACCCCTATAGCCCTAGGCACAAAATTGATCAAGAAAGATGAAGGCCCTATAGTGGAGACCCTACCTTGTACAAAAGTTTAGTAGGCAGTCTGTTGTATCTTACACAAAATAGGCCTGATATTATGTATACAAGCAGTCTGGTTTCCAGATTCATGGAATCCCCCAAAGATTCTCACTGGAAGATGGCAAAACGGATTTTGAGATATGTTGCAGGAACTCTCAATTTTGGCTTATGGTACACTCAATCTGATGATAATCATCTCTCTCGTTACACAGACAATGATTTTGCAGGCAGCCTAGATGACAAGAAAAACACCTCAGAACATGGTTTTCACCTGGGCACGAACCCAATTTCATGGGCATCAAAGAAGTAGCCAATTGTATCTATATCTTCTACAGAGGCAGAGTATGTCGTTGCTACCTTAGCGTCCTGTCAAGCTGTGTGGCTGAGAAGAATATTGAAAGATATGTCACATACAAAAAATGATCCAACTCCTATCTTCTGTGACAACACCTCAGCAATTGCTCTATCCAAAAATCATGTGTTTCACAAGAAAAGCAAACACATTGACACTCGCTTTCACTTCATCCGCGAGCTAGTCAATAATGGTGATATTGCACTTCAATTATGTGGCTCTTGAGATCAGTTCACAAATATATTCACAAATCCACTGGGAAAATTCGAAATTCGTTTTTAATTTTCAGAGACAGGACTTGGGCATCTGATGTTTGTAACTGTTGAGTTTAAGAGCGAGTGTTAAATATAATGTAGCCTCAATAGTCTGATTGTACACTGCTCATTGTCCTGGCCATCTATACTATCATTTCTTGATGTTCTTGATTTGTTTGAGCCTATTTGGCTCAGCTATTTTCCCTTTTCTCATTATACTCTTTTCTTTACATACCTAATATACTGAATACTATTTATGTTCTTCTCTTTCTCTCTGTATTCTCTGCTTCTCATTTTATCAATGTGGCCTAGAACCTGAAACGAAACTGCTGAGAAGTGGCCAATGCAAAGATATTGGCTTAGGTTGCAAAAAACTGCTAAAGCGCAAGAGAGTGAAATGAAGAACTGCATACAGATCAACAAATACATTGTTAAATTCCATGTTTAGATTTCAGAAGCAGCAAGATTTTAGCAGAATTTGGGGATTGTCGTAAAAGAAAAAGTACAGGGTAACTTACTATTGCTCCAAACGAAAACTCATAATCCAGCAAATTGTGCGCATTGAGACAATAATCAATGAAAGGACCCAGCAACAGCAGAGACGCAGATTGTATTGGAGCAGTTTTGCTGAGGAGATCAAATGAGCCGATGGTGTATTTTTGTTGAAGGGACCCAATAGACTTCAAGGACAAACAAAGTTTTATTTAGCCAATCTAATTTAGGCCAAAGAATTGATAGATAAATTATCATCGGTCCTTGTCATCCATGTTCGTTCGTGGCCGTGTGAATAACGCTCCTATCAAAATTAAAAATAGGTTCCAGGGTCAACCATAAGCACGAAACAGTATTTAAAAATTTCATCAAAAGAAAATAACTTACTATTTGTTGAAGTGACGTGCAGAAGACACCAACCGCAGCTGTTAGGAAACCATTCATGTTTACCTTAACATCTGTAACAGTTGAAACGCCCACCCCAATGACAACAAGAAATACTTTGCCTTGACTTCTGTAGAGTATTTCTTATTGTGAAGAATCCATTCCATCACACAGACAACGGGGATCATACTCAATTTAGAAATCTGTTCATTCAAGGCCGAACAAATGTTTCATGGTCAAATTGATGAAAGATCTAGATAACTCGTGACTATCCAAAATCAAAGCAACAAATTGTACTCTTACTGACCTGATAAAATCCCACGGAGTTTAGCATTAGACTGGAGTTCATTCCAACTATGTAGAGGTTTGCAACAATAGAAAACCAGAAGAGATCCCAGAAGGGGACGTGCTTATTAGCAGTGGAGTATCCTAGTTGTCTCGAGAAAAATCCCACCAGCGCAGTCACAAGAAAGTGAAAACCGGTTAAGGTGGTAGCTGTATAACATTAAAATATGCAAACCGTCAGTACAATGCCCTATTGTTTAAATCATAATCTTATATACAAGATATGCAGAGAGTCGTAACAGCTCTGTCACCAAACATGTTCTCCCATGATCAGAATTTCATAACTATACCCTTTCCATATACCTGATCACAAATAAGGGCGCATAGAGCCAAAACAAAAGTTACAAAATTCCCATTACAAATTCCTCCATTTCAGCTAATAACATATCGATCAAACCAGCAGGGGTTTGACTGCTTGTTATTCAAGATCTTCGTAACATTGATATTTGTTAAATCCTAATTGCCCACAAAGAAATCCAGCTGCTTTAACCCTTGGTGGGGAGATTTCATTAAACTGATATCCCTAAGATTAAATGGCCTTATTCATGATTAAAAATGATCTATGCAAATAATAATCAAAAAACTCATAAACAAAGAGACACAAAGAACATACAAAACAGCTTGTCTATTGCATTAGAGGCATGAGTATTTATACAGTGGTGGGATGAGCTCCACCGTTGATTAGTTTCAAGATCAATGGCTGGAATTGCTTCTTCCAGATGTTTCTAGTTCTTTCAAGAGTTTACCGAAGTCGGTGAAGTCGGTGCATTTATTGCAAGTTTATCTCTATCAACTACTAGACTGCTTGTTTAATTAATTTCTAACACTCCCCCTTAATTAAACAACCTTTACAAAACTTATCTTATCTCTACATATTACAAACTTAGCCTTCCCAAGAGGCTTTGTAAATATATCTACAGCATTATCATTTGTGTTGCAATACAATACATCAATTTCATTTGACTGTATTTTCTCTCTTACAAAATGATAGTGTGTCTCAATATGCTTTGACCTAACATGATACACTGGGTTGTTTGCCAGTTTGATGGAACTTTGGTTGTCACATTGGATGATTGTTGGTACTTTTTGTTTTTCTCCAACATCTTCAAGTATCCTCCTTAGCCAAATTGCTTCACAGGTGGCAGTGCATAATGCACTGCTCCAGGACACGATCCCTGATCATATCCTGTAGTAGATTTCCTATCATCTCGATCTCCTGCCCAATCAGAATCTGAGAAACCTGTCAACTCAACATCAAAATCATTAGTATACTCAATACCAAAATCAATAGTTCCTTTCAAATATCGAAGGACTCTCTTGGCAGCTTTCCAATGATTCTCATGAGGCTTAGCCATAAATTGGCTAAGAATGCTAACTGAATATGCAATATCTGGCCTGGTTGTGGTGAGATAATTTAGACTTCCCACCAATTGTAGATACAAAGTACCATCCACTTTTTTTGAGTCATCATTACTGCCGAGCTTAACATTTTGTTCTAATGGAGTAGATATTCGCTTATATGTGTTCATATTAAACCTCCTGAGTACCTCCTTTGTATATTTTCTTTGTGTGATTAAGGTCTTACCCTTTTCTCCATACCTCAAGACCTAAACAGTAATGTAAATGTCCAAGATCCTTCATTTCAAACTGTTGTGACAACTTTATTTTGATCTCTTCAATCATCCTAGTAGCACTTCTTGTTATGATAAGATCATCCACATATAGAGAAATCAAAGCAATTTGACCATTTCTATCTTTCTTGATATATAGGTTTGGATCACTTTTACTTTATATAAAGCCTTGTTGAAAGAAAAATGTATCAATTTTCTCATACCAAGACCTAGGTGCCTATTTAAGTCCATATAAAGCTTTCTTCAACTTGCATACAAGATGTTCTTTTCCTTTCTTTACAAACCCCTTGGTTGAACAAGATAAACCTCTTCTTTTAATTCTCCATTCAAAAATGTTGTCTTGACATCTAACTGATGGAATTGCCAAGTGTTCTTGGTAGCCAATGCAATCATTAATCTAATAATATTCATTTTTGCTACAAGAGAAAAAGTGTCGTCATAATCTATCCCTTCTTTTTGTGAATAACCTTTGGCAACCAATCTAGCTTTGTATTTGTATATACTACCATCAAAATTAAATTTATATCTGAATAACCATTTTGATCCTATGGGGGTTTTGTTCTCAGGCAATTTTGTCAATTCCCATGTTTCATTTTTTATTATAGATTCATATTCTTCCTTTATGGCATCCATCCATTCTTTGTGGTCTTTAGCTTGCTCATAATTTAAAGGTTCTACCACATTCATAGCTTGAGTTATTAAGGCATAGTCTTTATACCTGATCGGGGTCTTAGATTGTCTTATTGTCCTCCTTAGTTCTTCACTTCTTTGTGGAGTTCCTTCACCTCTTCTAGGCATGCTCTGGCTACTTGTAGAATCTACGATGCTTGGAGCTTCTCCTTGGATTTCTTCTTCTTTTTCGTTATCATTTTCCTCATTTTCTTTAGGTAGATTCCACACATCATAATCATATGCTTTTCGTACTTCATCTGCATTTTCATGAAACAACACATCTCTACTTGCAAACACCTTATGATTGTTAGGATCAAACATATTGTAGGATTTATATTATGTAAAATAACCAATAAATATGCATTTGATTGCCTTTGCATCAAGATTTCTTCTATCTTCTTTTGGAATGTGAGCAAATGCTTTACTCCCAAATATTCTCAAGTGACTCACTTCTGGTTTATATCCATAAAAAGATTCAAAAGGTGTTGTGTTCTCTAAAATTTTTGTAGGACTCCTATTCTTTAGATATACATCAGTACTAATTGATTCAACCCAAAAACCATTAGAAATATTTTTACCTTTTACCATATTGCGAGCACATTCAACCAAGGTTCTATTTTTCCTTTCTGCTACTCCATTTTGTTGAGGAGTATGTAGCACTATAAACTGTTGTTGAATCCCATTATTTTTGCAATACCTGATGAATGCCCCTAATGTATACTCCTCTCCTTGATCTGACCTGAGAATCTTGATGCTCTTTCCTGTTTGTTTTTCAACCATATTCTTGAATTCCTTAAAATATTCAAAGACATCACTTTTATTTCTCATGAAATAGACCCAAGTGTATCTAGTTTTATCATCAATAAATATAAGGAAATAATATGCTCCTCCAAGAGATCTAGTTTGCATGGGTCCACAAACATCAGTATGCACTAGTTCAAGAATTTTTTGCTTTCTTTTGTCTATGTGCATAGGAAACTCTTCTCTATGTTGTTTTCCTAATGCACATCCTTCACATTCAACATGTTCATTTTTAAACATTGGAAGACCTTCTACCATTTCTTTCTTCTGAAGCATCATAAGATCATTATGGTTTAGGTGTCCATACCTTTGATGCCATAACTCTTCCATTGACATAGTTGTGGATGCCAATGCTTGATGATCCTTCCTTGTAACATCAAGCTTATATATTCCTGCAACTCTAAATCCTCTTGCAATGATTTTGTAGTTATCCTATATGTCTTTCACCACACACTGTGACTTAACAAATTCAACTTTTAGATCTTGATCTGCAATGGTGGATACATAAATTAAATTCTTCTTTATGCCTGGCACATACATTACATTATGGATTTGTTTCACCTCACCAGTAGGTAAAGTCACAGATACATCTCCATACCCTTTTATTTCATGTGACCTATCATCTCCTAGATAGATCTTATGAACATCATTAATGTTTTCATGATATGTATCAAACCAATTCCTATTACATGACATATGAATTGAAGCACCAGAATCAATAAACCAGGCATTAGCATCATCAGTGTCTGCTGATAAAGCAGCATCATAAACAAACAACTTGAGATTTTTTATATCATCACATACTATGGCACCTTTATCAACAAAATTTCCTGAATGTTTGTTATATTTGAACTCATTAAACTTCTTTCTCCTACAATCTTTAGCATAATGTCCAAACTTACCATAGTAGTAGCAACCTTCATTCTTCTTCACATTTGCGTTTGTCCTTGGTGGTGCCCTGCCATTATCTGGTTCTGAATGTGGCCTTCCATCTTTATTTCTCCTCCATGACATTGCTTTGTAGGGTTGTTTCCCTTTCGCCACCAATGCCAGATATGAATTGTGAGATCTTTCATTGAGATTCTTTCTGCGCTCCTCCTCTTGCAGAAGAATACATGTCAATTCATCAAAAGTAGGGGCCTTTTCCCTAGCTGCAAGACCAGTAATGAACATTTGATATTCATCCAACATGCCATTTAGTGTGACAGTGACCAGGTCAATACTAGAAATCTTTTCACCAATATCTCCTAGCTTATCTTTCAAATCTTCGATTCTAGAAAGAAAGTTATTGATATTTTCATTCTCCTCCATCGTAATTGAAAAAAGCTTACTCTTCAAAAATAATACACGGTTTGTGTTCGTCGTCTCATACAAACCTTTAAGTGTCTTCCAAGTTTCATGGGATGTTTTGCATTCCCTAATGTGTGGGATGATATTTTCCTTGACAGACATCCTCAATAGAACCTTCGCTTTAGTCTCTGGTCGCTCCCAATCTTGAACTGAGGCTACTAGGGCTACTAGTTTTGCTTCGTCTCCACATGCAAACGACCAAACATTGTATCCTTCCATCAACGTCTGCAACTTAAACTTCCAATTGACATAATTTTCCCCATCTAACTTATTTGATTCATTTATATATGAATCTGCCATGATATTTGTCACCTTTAAAAAACACTAAAATCACTTTAAAATGATCTAGGTCTTTTAGAACCCAATGTAGAAACTATATAACAATCAATAATTAAAATTGTGACCCCAATCACAATATCATCTCATCTTCACAAGATAAACATGTTGAACCTTTACAAATAAACGCACCTTTTAGATTAACACACTACCACCATTATATTCTTCAATAAATGATATGCTAAAATTAACTTTCCATTCACTTAAATCCAACACCAAAATTACGAGCACCATAAAACAAAATTACTTTCAAGACTTCCAAAATTACCACAACCACTTTTATTTTCTTACTTCTTCCAAAATTACCACAACCATAAAAGACAAATTCAACTTCTACTCAAATCAAACCAAAGCAACTAGGCCATAAAAAAATATGCATATGGCTCCTTTACCATGCAAAATTTTACTACCATATAACTCCTCTACGGATTAGTGTGCAGCCCCGAGCCAACAATTCCTTATGGAAATCTTCCTTCATGCAACAGGAGATGAAATACCAAACAACCGCCTAATTTTTTTGCGGCTCACCACATAATTTCTTCACATGTCCACGCTTCTTTCTCAACTCAACAAGTATGCGGTTCTCTTAACCTACTCAATGCATAGTGGAGAAGCAAACTCTGTCTCACGACCCTCTATCTCATGGCAAACAATAGTGACGACTCTCAACACTCTTTTGGCTCTTACGGCCTTCACAACTCTCAGACCTCACAACTTTCTAACACATGTCACCACACCTCACAGTCCTCTCGATTCTCAGGCCTCTCCAGCTCACACAGCCCTCACGGCTCTCTTGGCTCTGATGCCTAATCAAAAAACTCACACACAAAGAGACACGAAGAACATACAAAACAACTTCTCTATTGCATTAGAAGAATGAGTATTTATACAGTGGTGGGATGAGCTCCACCATTGATTAGTTTCAAGATCAATGGCTGGAATTGCTTCTTCCATATGTTTCTGGTTCTTTCAAGAGTTTACCGAAGTCAGTGAAGTCGGTGCATTTATTGCATGCTTATCTCTATCAACTACTAGACTGATTGTTTAATTAATTTCTAACAATAATTATCATTTTCAGTTATTCAAGAAGATATTATATCTGAAGAGTGTATGCAGGTTGCTATAGACATATGTCTGTTTTGGGGAAGAGAGGTATTCTTATTCTACATAAAGAAGCGAGATGTTTAGACAATGGGGGAGAAAAGCACTTGTTCAAACTTTGGACTAGTTTTCTTAGCCCTTTCTCGAAGGTTTTAAGATCTAAAATTAAAATGGATCTGTACTAAAGAAATTAACAATCTTTACACTTAATACTTTCTACAATCTTGGACAAAACATTATACGAATTTCATTCACCAATGCCAGACAAAACATTATATGAAATTTCGTTCAACAAAGCTAGACAACACATTATATGAGTTTCATTCACCAATGCCACAGAACAAATTATAGAAATTTCGTTCACCAATGCGAGACAACACATTATATGAAATCTCCAACTCTATACAAAACATTAAGATGAATATATACTCGAAAAACTAACATTTTAATTAACACTTTCTCCAATCCTCGACAAAACAACATATGCATTTCATTCACCAGTGTCAGACAACAAAATATATGAATTCTCTAGTGCTGGACAAAACATTAGATGAATTCCTTTAAGTAGTGCCAGAAAACATATTATATGAATTCCTTAAAACACCAGGAATGTAAGATGCCATTACCAATATAGACAAACATATATTAATTTACCGATTACAGATGAATGCAAATAGAATTGCTCACCGAATCTGAAGTTATATCCACTATCAGACATCACTTGCTTGTTAGCCATGATGATTCCCACCAAGCTAACCACATTAATTGCCCACACTCCCACATTTGACAATGAGGATTTGTTTTCAAAACCCATACTTTAACATACATGGAAGGAAAACTACAGTCCTAGTTCTGTATCGTGAATCTGGAAGCAAGTAGTAGAAGTGTATAGGCGCCTCTTCTAGGCTATAAGATTCAGAATATCTGGACTGTTTACCTCTTCCTGATATTCACACAGTTCTGACTTCACCCAAAAATACTACCAGAAATCTTCTTCGATGATGGAAAATTTGAATGTATATCAAAAGCTATCTAGCGTATCCGACGGAAGAAGAGGGCAACGTGAATAAAGTGGGAATCTAGGCTTAAAAAAGCCAAACCAATAGCTGGGGCACCAGGTTAGTTCAGATTTTTTTTGAAATTCGACCATTTCAGATTTCCTTTGAAATTCGACTTATATCTCCTTTTTCTTGAACAAATTTGTTTGTGTTAAAAAATGAATGTATAATGAGTTGTATTTATACCCTTTATGTCAGGGCTTTTTAACATTAGGGATACATGACACTTTCTTATTTTGTAATTATTTTCTTTAATTATCTTCAGGGATGATATGTACTTCCTTCTTCAATTCACTTTCTCATCTTCAAAAATTAATTTCTCCTCAATCATGAGGATCCACTTGATGTGCCACCTACCACCGAAAACAATATGATGTATATTATCCATGCATGGATGTTCTATATGCATATGCATTGTGCTTCATGTCCAAATACCTTCGTCAATCTTGGGGTCTAAAACCAATGACTAGGGTTGACATCAATGGCAACAACCAATCTTCCAACATATGAAGAGGTGTTGAATGATATTCATTGTGATATAATTAACATAGAAGCATCTGGCATCGTATCATATTTATCTGTTGTTTTAAATGATTATGAACATAACCATGTCTCTTTTGAATATTCTAATGTAGAATAGCAAGTGCATACATTAGTAGATATTTCTCCTGACTATGAAGCTAAGATAAATCATAAGCTCTTTAAAAAAACTAAGGAAGCTTCCTTTCTGTTTTTTCTTAGATTTTAAGAATTGAAGGCATATTTTGTTTGTTGCTCTTATAAAAAAATGCATATGATATTTCTGTTCTTGAAATAGATTTTTTTGGAAGCCCTACTTATGATGAAGAAGTTGTTCCAAATATTGACCAAGAACAACCAATTTTTGATGAATATCCCAATGAAGATGATGAAGAGCATAATTGTTTCACAGCTTCTTTGGAACTTCGTAGCATGGTTCTTGTATATGATAATTATGAATCTGATCCTTGGGAGAGACATGAAAGAGAAAAGGAAGAGATAAATCTGCAACTTATCTCATGTCCAACACTTATAAATGAGCAAATATCACCTGAGATTAGCAAACCTGCATCAATCCTTTATCCACATGTACACGTTGAGAACATCAAACAACATGCGAGCAATGATGAAATAAAGGAAGTAACTTTTTACCAGTTTAGCATGCCTTATTATAACTTTTATGACCCTACGGGGATATATATGGAGTTGAACTTTCCAAAAGCATTGGAGCCTACAAAAGTAATTATCTTATCATCACTTGGAGGTATTGTCAGTGTTCCAAAACATGTTTTCATTTTGTTGTCATACTTTCCTTACCTTTATGGATCATTTGTAGTGAAAAGAAGAATGACGTTACCAAACAGTTTGGGTGGCTATGGTGGAATTTTGTTTTCACCTGAGCATTGTAAAGGTCAGTTAGAGTAGGGTATTGTATATAAATAAGTCTGTGTGCAAGCTTTTCAGTTTTCAGTATGTTTTTAGTATTTGAATAAGTGACCCCATAGCCCTAGGATAAGATACTAAAGTTGCTTGTTCTTGGCAACTCACAGGGAGCATGACATCCACTATGGAGCCAAATGTTAGCACATAACGTTTTCATGGGTTATATGTAGTTATTGTTAGAACCTAGGTATACATCTATGTCGAGTCTCTCTCTTTTCTGCATACCTTCCTATACGTTTTTCCTCTTTTGGTTGATAAAGTTAGGCCGGTCAAGTATGTTGTATGTGTAGAGAAAAACTATGAGCAAAATGCAGCATTCAGAG
The DNA here is from genome assembly GCA_010110895.2 of Picea sitchensis. Taxonomy (NCBI): domain Eukaryota; kingdom Viridiplantae; phylum Streptophyta; class Pinopsida; order Pinales; family Pinaceae; genus Picea; species Picea sitchensis. The sequence continues at coordinate 117,141 of SNQJ01S0011993.1, forward strand.
AAGTCCATTTCGTGCTTGAAATACAAGGAAATAGGAAGGTTCAATTTTCAATGGCGAAGATCCCATGTGTAGTTCAGATTAGTAGCTCCTGTGCATTCAGAGTTTCAAAGTCGCGCAAGGATTGACGACTAGACAGAAGTTTCAAAGTCCCGAAGTCTCGAAGTGACGAGAGTTTCTCACATCAACCGAAAGAATGTTGCTTCGGGAGATATTCATGCCCGCGTTCAAAATCTCCTGAAGCCTGAAGTCCCAAAATAATGAGAGACTTCTACGTCAACCGGGAGAAAGTCACTTCGAGAGATATTCATGCCCGCGTTCAAAAGCTCCCGAAGCATGAAGTGCCAAAGTAGGGTCCATCTAAGAGCAGCGTATGACAACAAAAGAAGGGCATTCCTAGATTGCGGGTTGTGGCAAGATCGACGACCACTCTTCATTGCAGGGACAGAAAGTGCTCGGACGCTAAAATCTTAGAGTAGTCCCGCATTCAAAACCACATTATAGCTAAAGAGGTATGTGGAAATTGGTTCTGGATTGTGGGGGTCAGAACAGTGTGGATCCAAACCTCCCTTGTCAACTTCCACAATCACTGCTAATATAGGGGCCAATCCAAGAGCAACGCGTAGCAACAAACTAGGTAAGGCCTCGTCCTGATCCCAAGAAGAAATTAGTTAATGAAAGATAGATAGGTGTGTGAACAATCAACTACCCTTTTAAATGGAAGCATGGAGGGTCTAGCCGAGGAGAGAAAAACTTTTCATTCCAAAGTACCAGAGAGGGAAGTTTTTCGTGTAGGCCCATACTGACCAAATTTCCTTCTAATAGAAGGAACAAAACATGCAAGATAATACACACGACACGGGAGAAGAGTTGCCCAAGAAGCAAGACATGTCAATTGTTTTCAATATAAATACACTAGATGAATGATATAAGAAAGGAGGAGGTGGTTCGGCCCAAGGTTGGAGGAGGTTTTGAGAAATGCTTATTACTGTATATTTCAGTTTGTAAGCCCGAGGGGCATGTGGTTGTAAATTGTATGGTATTGAAGATTCATATGAGTGTTTCATCATATTTGTCTTCTATATTCTTTGTTCTATTCTCCATCTTGTTTGAACGTATTGTTGATTTTAAGCATTAAAATTTTTCTTTGATTGATAGATTCCTGATGCGGTAGAGGATCTGATGTAAGCTTGCCTACTTATCATTGTTAACATCTAAATTCTATGTATTCTTTTCTATTCTTCATCTTGTTTGAGTGTATTGTATATTTTAGGGATTAAAATTTCCCTTTAATTGATAGATTTCTAATGTAAGCTTGCCTATTTATCATTGTTAACATCTAAATTCTATGTACTATTTTCTATTCTTCATCTTGTTTGAGTGTATTGCATATTTTAAGGACTAAAATTTGCCTTTGATTGATACAGTAGTCTAGTCTTGATGCAGTAGATGATCTACTATAAGCTTTCCTATTTATCATTGTTTAACATCACAGCCCAATGGTCCATCATGCAGTGATATCTCTTTTCTTTTCCTTTGTTAAAACTCTTGCTGATCCCCGATCTCAAATTTAAATTAAATCAATTTGAATGTTCTTTATGAAATAATTTTTCTAATATCTTAAAACAATAACATAATACACAATAAAAAATAATAACATCAAATAAATAATGCATCTTGCACCAAGCTGCAGATTGACTAACAATATTAAGAAGAATATTAAAGCTTAGTTAATAATATTCTGCAATTTAATACCATGACCAAAAAATATAACATCAATGTTGACTTTTTTTTTCTCAAGAGAAATTGCTCAATTTTATAAAAGGTATAAAATCATTTACAAAGCTTTGTAATCAGACATATAGCCGAATTATAGCAAGAACCAATACAAATCTGGACATGCATAAAACTAAGATTATTGCTGCCAGGGCGAAGATAAGAAGATCTAACAGTCCAAAAAACGACACAGCCAACTCAAAGAAAAACTATAAATCTCAAGTCATGACTAGTACAGTCAAGCGCCCTAAGATGAGAATTAATAGCCACGGCCAGTGACACCAGCCTCCTTCACACTGCCTCGAGGATGGTAGCGCGAGAACTATGGCTATCCCGGCAAATCCAAAAGAAAACTGTAGCACAGAATGCACCACTGGTTCTGTCAATCGCCCAATGTGGAATTGCCACCACGACAAAAAAAGAGTCTGCCTCCATCGCCGAACAAGCAGACAGATGCAAGAAGAGACCGATGCACACCGTGTGCAATCCGATGCAGCGAGCTTAATTAAAATTCGAAGAGATTGAAGAAAGTTGTCGGACTCTCCTGTCCTCTGTCACAGTGGTAGATGGAAAATCTGCCCACCACTTGACTGAGAGCTTTCTTGGAAACTGCATCCGCTTCAGAATTGAAAGACCTGGGGAGATGGCGGAAGGAGATGTCAGTGAAGGAGAGAGCCAGCTGTTGTGTTTTATGTTTCCAACGTGGATGGAATGGAGGTTGCACTTACCATTAATCCAGTCAATGATTACTTTTAAGTAGCCTATGACCTGTAAGTGATCTAGGGACCCAAAGGAAGCCAGCATAAGTGTAGTCCATAAGCCCAAAAGCTCGGCTTGATACATCAATGTTGACTTGATATCTCTGATAAATCAAAGACGAAGAACAGATCTACGGTAGACCACCATAAAGACGCAGAAATCTCTGTCAACGTAGAGTATTAACTATACCCAAAAGAACGACGATTTCTGTAAAATTTATGTGGAAGATTTATTAACAGAAAACAAGATGGAAGAGAGACTTGCAGCTTAAAAAATAGACCAACGTCAAGTACCAAAAAATCTGGTGCAGGTATAAACAACCATTGCGTGAAGTCACCATTGTTTATTCTTGCCAATGTAACGCAAAACCCCACAGTATGTTGGCAGTAAAAGAATTGTGTACTGTCACCATTGTTTATTATTGCCAATTTAGCATCATCCCCATAATAGGTTGTTGACGGTAAAAAATAATTTGATTCATTAGTGAGCAAATAGCCAGTATAAGGAGCTTTCTATCTGACATCAAACAACCTAAAGCTGGCAGATCTATCAGTTTAATTTTCTCAATAAAAGCTGCTCTGGAAACGCCGGATTAACTCATCATAATTTTGTTTCTCCGCCGAACTCCATACCCTTCGTGGATTGCATTTCAAATCCGCCCTTCAGTAGATTTGCTTTCTCATCAGCAATATCTTTTATAAGTGAAATGGGTAAAATTTTGGAAGAGGCTTGTT
>SNQJ01S0011993.1:133525-177599 GCA_010110895.2 Picea sitchensis
GAGAGAATAATTATGGAAGCAAACCCTAGGCCTAATATCCAATCAAGGTAGCATACCTCTCTCTAGGGCTAGCACACCAAGAAAGAATAACCAATGGCCAAGGAGAAAGTCCAAACCATAACCAAGAGAAAGTCCAAGACAAAACCAAAATTTTCCAGTTGCAACAGATGCAACTCCTCTCCAAACTTGCGCACCATTGGCCTTATGTAGTTGTGAGAAGTGAGGTGAAAAATGAGCTCTAGCGCCCTCTTATTTATAGTCTTCCAGGTGATCTAACTGGATCAACTTCTACTTCTAGAGGCTAATAACTCAATAACAAATATTCTCTTGAGTCGAATTGCCTCCTAGGGTTATTATCCAATGTTTTAGGGTTTCTCTTGCTTCTTGGAATATTCTATTCCTTTCAGGCTTACACATTGAGGTTAATACCTCCTGCAGCTACCATAATATCAACACTCCCTCCTAGCTAGGGAGGTATTGAAGGCAATGGTCTTGAGCACAAACATACCATTCAACCAATATCATCATCATATGCATACAGGCTATCTCATGATTAGATCACAAGCACCATCATCACTATCAGTATCATCTGATAGCATCAACTGCATCATCTCTCGAAGCCATACTCCATCTGAGTAATCAAGCATCATGTTGAATAAGTCACTCACTCCACAGATCGATACAAGAACTATTCTTCTAATCCAGACATATGTCCTAGAATAATAATTGTTCCAACAGATGTTGGAAGACATGTCATGGGCTATAAGGGCTATTCTTCTAATCCAGACATACGCCATAGAAGAATAATTTTCCAGGACCATTTTCTTCCTGGAAAATATATTCCCACCAACTCACTAACTATCCATCTAGATGGTAATCATTTCCAACACTACTGATAGTCTTCATGGAAATTGGAACAATGCCATTCAATAGAACAACTGTGTCTATCCATAGTAGTACACAACTACTATCCAGTGGTACACAACCACACCAGGTAGAACACGATTACTTAATTAGTGACACATAGTCACAACCAGTGGAACACATCCACCATAGTAGCATACATCTATTGTCCAAACACATACAGTCTCCAAAAAAATCACATCATTTGATATCAACCTGCATAGAAACAATATCAAGATATAAACTGAGTCATCTAGGCCATTCTTCCAATCACATCTGTGATATCTGGAAGAGCATTTTCCCTCAGAAAGTAAAACATCAGCCATGGGATATGTGGACTATTCTTCTCAAGCACAGAAGAATAATTTCCCCTGATTTCTGAGCCTGGACCATTTAGCTAACTGGTCCATTCCTATGACACTAATAATAGTGGAACCTAGAGAGAATGAATCTTCCCTAGGGGATACCTATCCCTGATTATTGAACCTAGACCATTCACCTAATTGGTCCATTCCTCCGACACTAAACATAGTGCAACCTAGAGAGAATGAGTCTGCCCTAGGGAATGCTTGTTCAGACCATTTCCTAAGGAAATGACTGTCTCGCACCAACCTCCAAAACAGACCATTCTTCGAAACTACTCACAACTATGAAATTCGAAAGAATGATTGTCTGACAAGGCATACCATTCTACTTGACCACTACTGAGAGTGACTGCCAAGAAGAATGATTGTCCTAGACCATTCCCCCACATTGGACATAAGGGGAATCACTGTCTATGGTACATCAACAATCTATCAGACCATTTTCATTACGAAAAATGAGTTTCCGATCTAGACCACTTTGTGAACTGGAAAATGCATGTCCGTTAGAAACCTCAAACCACTTTGTGAACTGGAAAGGAACTGCTCATCCTGGATCATTTTTCAAACTGAAAAATGACTGTCTATCGATCAATAACACATTAATACTCCCTCCCAACCTAGGAGTAATCTCTTCCTTTTTCAATAAGGAATTCGTCTCCACGAGCCCCATCTTATTTATTAAGCATGCAAACTTTTTCATGTTGGACAAAGGATTTACCAAAATATCTTTTATCTGCTCATATATGGAGATATATTGGAGAACCACTTCTCTTTTCAGGACTTCATCATTGAGAATGTAATACTTGATCTCAATGTAATTCGGTCTCCCATGGAACATTGGTTTTCTATGAAGGCTTCATATATCTCTGATCATTACAATATATCATGGTTGGATTCAACACCTTTGTTTCCTGCTAGCTCATCACATTGTGGCAAGGCTAAAACTGAAACATATCCAAGTAACACTTCTTCTTTCATCATGAGATTTTTCCATGGATTAGCAATCCATCATCCCAAACTTCAAAGTAACTATTCTGATACATTGTCATTTTCATAAAAAAAAAATTGCTCTGCTTCTGCTGTATATGAGATACTCTGCATCAATTTGTTTGAATCCATACAAGGTATTATTATATCTCCATACATGGGTCTTCTTTTTGGTATACCTCAAGACCTTGAGATTGCTTTACATAAGCTTCTTCCTTAAATGCTCTATTGGGAGAACAATCTTTTACAACCAACTGATGAAAAATTCAGTTCATGGATACTACAAGAGATATAATAGCTCAGATAGAGGTATATCTAGTTTACGAGAACAAGTTGTTAGCATAGTCTTCTCCTCCTTCTGGAAGAACCTCTAGTTTTGAATCTTGTAGTTCTTCCATTCATAACCCTTTTTCACAATTTCTTACATATATTGTTCTTCATCATAACTTCCATTTCTTCTGCTTGATTTCTTCTAGTGGGTTCAAACCAAGTTGGTAGTCTTGTGATTCTTGGTATAATAATTGGTTGTTCTGGATTTTCTTTCTCTCTTGGAATATTCATGTTCTTCCTCATGTTTCTTTTTATCTCTTGGGTCCATGGAGTTTTCTATAGATTCCATTCCATGAAGATTCCAACTTTTTCCTTTCATCATAGGATCATGGATGTATATGGACAACCAAGGATACTTTAAGGCCTCTTTTCAAAGAAGAATTCTTCTAAAGTCACATTGAACACATGTTGCTTTACATGGATGCTAGTTTCAATGGGAACATGGAAAGATACTTCATAATTCTCAATGGATCATATTATTTAGGATTAGCTCCCTCCTAATCCTTGCTTTATATATGAATACATGATATTCTTTTGGAATTCTATAATCAACTCCCTTCATCTAAGAGAGTCAAGGCTTATGTGTTCATCCTTATTTCCTTTTGCAAAGTGTCACAGGTCTTTTTCCAATTTCCTCTTGATTGTTGACTTCTTCTGGGTCTCTTCAGGTTTGATTATGATTTCATCTTATCTGGAATTTGTTACTTATATAATATCTTCCACATGAATTGTTGAGAAATATTGTGAACATACATCATCTTTTTCATGTGTATTGCTTGACTTGTAGTCATCGTAATATCAATCCTTATCCTTTTATTCTTCCATAGGTATTGTTTTCCTTGAACATATTTTCTTCTAATAAATAGATATGCATGATATGTACAGGAAACATGTAAACATGATATATACAAGTGCTTTGAATAATATTGTTACCTTGACTTAGAAGAAGAAGTTTGTTTTATCCTGCTTGACTTTCTTTGAGGGTTCCTTTTCTTCGACAACTGTTGCTTCATCTATTTCCTTCATTTTCCTTAAATTTGGACAATGGTTCCTGTAGTGACCATATTTTCGACAGTTGAAGCATTGTATATTTGACATATCATTTTTTTGATTTGGTTTTTTCCTTGAACCAAACTTCTTCTTATTCCTGAAATTCTTGAACCTTGCTATGAAAACTTGATCATCGTATTTCTTTTGTGGTTTCTCTTTTGCATTAATCCTTGATTCTTCTTGTGCAGAACAAGTCCAAAGTTATTCAAATGTGGGATAATCCTTTCTTGTGTTCATGCTTGCAAAAAATGTATCCCATGTCTTGGGAATACCATTGAGTACTATATTTACCTGTTCCTTCTCTGAAAATATTTCTTCAATACCTTGTAGTTGATCTCTTAACTGAGAGATTCTCACAAGACATGATGTTATGATGTCATCATCATTCATTTTCATGTCACATAGCTCATTCGTCAGACTCATTACTTGTCTGATGTTTTTGATTGAGAAGAGGTTAGTTAGGGCATCGTACATCTTCTTAGATGATTCAAGATGAGAGATGCAGGGTATCAAGTGGTGTTTTATAGAGTCCGCTATGATACTCATGGCATATATTTCATTGTCTTTGAACTTGTCTTTAACTTCAATTTTCTAAGGTTCCTTCTCTTTTCCTTCTTCGAACTGTGGTTCCATGATCTTTCCTTTCACGATATCCAACACTTTATTCTTGGCAAGGATGAGATCAGTCCTTGTCTTCCATGCTAAAGTTAGAAGCCCCTTCTAACTTGTTTTCTGACTTCATAGAGTAAGTCATGACTTCTTTGACTTGGTCAACTTTTGACTTTGACCAAAAGCTCAAACTTGACATCTTAGCTTGATGAGAGTACCAGGAGGTGTTCTAGGTTAAGGCGCACTAGGATATCCATAAATTAGGCTAATATCTTAACTTAAGGTTCTTCAACAAGAGGTTTAGGGTTTCATTGCTGCAACAAAAACTTTGACTGCAACTACAACTATAACTAAGAAAATCCTCCCAACCTATCTTCCCATGGTTAGAATGTCCGAAGATAGTGTGTGCCCATAAAATGTTATAAATAATAGGTGTTCTCTTTTATCAATAGAAAATATATCAATATTGTCACCCAACCATAGGTCGAAGACACCCCTGAGCACCTTAACCTTGACAGAGAATAATTCTGGAAGAAAACCCTAGGCCTAATAGTCAATCAAGGTAGCGTACCTCTCTCCAGGGCTAGCGCACCAAGAAAGAATAACCAAAAGCCAAGAAGAAAGTTCAAACCATAACCAAGATAAAGTCCAAGCCAAAACCAAAATTTTCCAGTTGCAATAGCTGCAACTGCAGCTCCTCTCGAAACTTGTGCACCACTGGCCTTATCTAGTTATGAGAGGTGAGGTGACAAATGAGCTATAACCAGGGGTGGTGGTAAGGAGAAATTTTTGTGGGGATGGTCCCAACAACAAGCGTTTGATGATTTTATGCAAAGCTTGTCCTCAACCCCAATACTTTCACTACCAGACCTGCAACAACCCTTTGAGATCAAGACATATGCTTCAGACTATTATGTGGGCATTGTTCTCTCTCAACACTGCAACCCCATGTCTCATCATAGAGAAGACACTATCAGATGTTGTCTGTAAGTACCCTACTTACGACAAAGAAATGTACTCCATTGTGCAAGCCTTCCTCTAGTGGAGACATTACATTCTTGGGAAGGAGAAAGTCATCCACACTCATAATAAGCCACTATAGTTCATGTGTACACAAGAAAAATTGCAGAATGACTACCATCAGAAGTGGTCCACGTACTTGCAACAATTCCACCTCAACATCAAGTATAAAACAAGAAACACCAACCACTTCATTGATTTCCTCAACAGACTTCTAGTTGTGGAACTCACCATGGTTCTAGACTCTTGCACCATGAGACCTATGGATGGCCCCAAGTCTATGAGATAGACCTGGACATCGCCACCACCTACCAAATGTTGGGTGCAAACGTAGTTATCGCTAATTTCCATCTTCGGGACGAGTTGCTGTGTTTTATAGGCCATATATTCATTCCATCAAGCGAGTGAGAAAAGATGATCTAGGAATCCCACTACAGTCGGTTGGTAGGACACTTCAGCATTGAAAAGAAATTGACAATGTTGCATAAACATTTCTATTGGTCAAAACTTGGACAAGAGGTCAACAAGTATATCAGGTCCTACACTACTTGCATGATTGCCAAACCAGACACTAAGAAACAAATCCTATACACCCCTCTACCTATTCCTCACAGGCCATAGGAATCCATCTCATTGGACTACATGTCGAGCCTCTTGTACACCAAGCGGGGAAATGACTATATTTTTGTGGTTGTGGATTACTTTTCTAAGATGGCGATTATGGACACTTGCAAGAAGAGAATCACAGTAGAGGCCACTTCCAAGTTCTTCTTTGAATGAGTATGGGTACATTTTTAATCCCATAAACCATTGTCTCATATCGGGACAATCGATTTCTTAGCAATTTCTAGTAAAGCCTCTAATCACTGCTGGACACCAAGATCACTAAATCCACAACCTTCCACCTCGAGATATATGGCCAAACCGAGGGCATAAATTGAATGATCATGCATATCTTGCACATGTATAATTACAATAACCCTCACACATGGGATGAGAGTCTCCCCTATGTTTAGCATAGCTAAAACCAAGCCCTGGATATCTCAACATACCATAGCCCCTTTCAGGTGGGGTTGGGATTCCAACCATTGGGTCGCATAGATGTTTCACTACCCCTTCTGGTCACCTCGGCTGACTCATTTCATACTCCAACTAAAGTTGAAAAATCCACCCAGCTCATTGAGAAGATCCAACACATCCTCCAATATGTTCAGGCTATCCTACAAAAGTCCAATGACAAGTACAATAAGAACCATGATCAACATCAAGTGGCACATAAGATTCAGGTGGGCGAAAAAGTTTGGTTGCACTTGCGGAAAGAGCACTTTACAGGGCCCCATCGTAAGTTTCTCCCACTTTGTTATGGGTTGTACACCATCACCAAGGATGTGTGTGATAATTCTTTTGAGCTCAACATTCCTCCTTTCCTTGGCTTGCATCCAATGTTCAACGTGGATATCCTTCGACCCTATTTCGCACCATTATTGAACACCTCAAATATAACAGAACAAATGAAACCAACAAATCTCAACCTCGAATACATACAATAGGAATCTAGTGATTAAATTATGGACAAACAGATCAAGGGAACTCAACAATAAAGGATCCAAGTTTATCGAGTTGTCAAAGAAGGGTAGCTCCTGCACCAAGGCAAGTGGCTCACCTGGGGCCAAATTCAGTAGAAATTTCCTCATCTGATGGGGGAAATAAATGAAATGGAGAAAATTCATTCCTAAGGGGGGAGGATTGATCCAGATGGATGTTGGTTCCCTCCCACCTATTCCAGCCGGCTCATTTTGGCATTTTTCCAGTTTGGTAGTTTTTTCCCTAGTTTTTGGGTCCCTGACTTTCAGGGCCATTTTGAGGAACTAAACAATGAATTTTAGAGATCACCATAGCTATAATTACCTCTTATAGATAGCGAAAAAATGTTTATTCCTTATATAGACATTTCCAACGGGGTATCATGCACCTAAAATAGAGATTGTATGCAAAAGTTACGACCTCGGGAAGTTGATGTACTAACTTACCCAAACGGGGCCCACATGAATTTTGGTGCTTCATCTCCTAGGGTTAGGTATTTTTGGATGCCTAGGGTTTTTTACATTCCTGTTTATTGTAAAAATGCTTTCAAATCCTCATTGTAATCATCTTCTTGCAAATGACTGCATCCATCACATATCTTCTCAGAGATAAGCCGCCACCAATCTAGCAAGCTTGTTTCCACTGCATTTTATAGTTTCAACTTATTTCCTTATTGGACAGAAACCAATTTTATTGTACATATGTTATTCTATGTTAAGCATATTTTGATAATAATGTGTATTCATTTCGTTCTGCAAATATATTCCGGATCAAGAGTAGTCAAGGCCCACTTGGGCCTCTCCTCTTGCTCTACATCTTCTTCTGGATGCGCTGACTCTGCATATGACTGTACTGACTTTGTATCTGGATCATATGAATCCTATGAATCAAAACTATCATATGAAGAATAGTCGACATGTTCATGCTCATCATCTCTGGTATGTGGAAGAACAAAAATGTCTGCATGCGGTTGTTGAGGTACATGTGAGACACTTTCCTCGAATTGGACACTATGATCAATGATGAGTCGGTATGAGGAAATATCAATGAATCTATATTCCTTCACACCATCAGGGTATCCAACAAAGATACACTATGTGCTCTGTGGAGCAAGTACCTTCCTCTTCTCACAGGGAATCATATCCCATGCACGTGAACCAAAAATATGAAAGTGGGTCAATTCTAGTTGGAGTCTGATCCAAGCCTCATAGGGTGTCTTATCCTTTATATATCTATGGGGATATTTGTTTTGGATTTAGGTTGCACAATTAAGTGCTTCATCCCATAATATCTGTGTAAGTGACTTTTCATGTAGCATGCAAGATGCAATCTCTTTTAGAGCTCTATTTTTCCACTCAACAACTTCATTTTTCTACGAAGTGTAGGGAACTATGTTTTGCAACTGAATGCTCGCCTCAAGAAGAATATTATTTATCTCATGGATGACATACTCTCCCCCATTATTGTTTTGAAGAACTTTAATTTTGTTTCCTGACAGTGTCTCAACAAGGTCTTTGAAATATTTGAGGTGTTGAAAGACCTATGATTTTTTCTTGAGAAAGAAAATCCATGTGAAGCATGAGAAATCATCAACAAAAATGAGAATGTACCTTGCTTTACTGATTGATGGATACATAAAAGGGCCCATGAAGTCACTATGGATTAGATCTAAAGGAGAGGAATCCTTTTGAGTATTTCCTTTGTCAAATTTCTCTTGAGGGTGTTTTCCAAGACCACATCCCTCACAAATTCCTTTGGAGAAGTGGATGTCGGGTAGACCATAAACCATTCCTTGCTTGCTAATTTGTTTCATATATTTGAAATTTAAATTATGAAACCTTTTGTTCCATATTCTACTACTTTCATCAACATGGGTAAGTAGTAATGCAAAATCTAGTTCAATAAATTCAAAAAATGTGTAGAGTCTAGATTGATGATCCACCTCACCGATAGAAACCATGGAATTGGTTTGCATGTCATAGATATCCACTACATCAAGTGTGAATATGAATTTCTTTATGGTACCAGAGTTTTTCATCTGATACACGGAGAGAAGATTGTTGAAAAGTTTGGGAATGTGCAACACATTCTGAAAGCTTCCATTTGTGAGTTCAATTCTTCCTTTGCGAGTGACCTCGACTGGAGAGTTGTCCCCAATAAAAATAGGAGGACCTTTTCATTCATCCAATGAAGAATAAACTTATTTTTTGGTATCCATGTGGTGTGATGCACCTGAATCTATGATCCAAGAATCGGGAGAGGAGCTGATGGCAATCAAGGCATGGCTAAAATTGCCTTTCTTTGGATTTTGATCTTCTGGCTTCCTCTTCTTGGAACCTTCAGGGATGTGATATCCATGGTTTTTTTGTTGAAGTATTTGGGTCATTAGATCTATCTATTTCTGCATACACATGGATTCTCGATGGAATCCTTTCTTGCATTAAGTGCATTTCTCCCCTTTTATTCCCTTTCCACCTTTGGGTCCAGAGGCATCATTGAAGGGTTTTTGAATACGCTTCCTTATTCTAATTTTCATGTGATTTTCTTTTGTATTTATATTTATATTTATTATATTGATGACCAATGCCATTTTTCAAAGTAAGTGCATGTCCCTTTGGGCCTTTGATTTTTCCCATGTTGATGAGCTTGTTCTTCTCTTGTGTCAAAGATTCGATAAAGTCCTCAAGAGAGGTAATATTCCAGGTGGATCTAGGGGTGAATATAACTGAATGAAATGTGGATACAAACATTGAGTATTATGTACCAACTTTTGAGAGAAGCAGAACAAAAAGAATGGAAGAATTCTCATTAACCAAATGAATGAATGATAATTTACACATGATATAATTTGTATAACTCAACCAATGCACACTGGAAGAGAAAGAAATGCACCATAGTGGTGGTCTAGAGTTATCTAGACACACACCAACAATTACGGGAGTAAACTACCACCTAGTCTAGTCTCTCGAGAAGTTACGAGAGTGAACCGTCACCTAACTAAGTTATCTATTCTATCAGTCTTTAGTTAACTGACTAAAATAGAGTGATGTGAGGAGGAGATCAAGGAATCATGAGTAATGCACTAGTCTGGTGATGATCCTAAGGACAACACGCATTAGCTGATGATGATCCCAATGTGGCATCTAGAATCCACTCAGTTGATCAAACTAAAGTGTGAACTGTAGAGAATATTCTCCTAGAGGAATGTTCTCCCTAAAATATAGGATATTGAATATTGACTAATAAACATAGGGAAAACCTTAGGAAAAATAAATACTAGGTGTGTGTGAAGTAACTCCAACTCCCATATATGTTTATTTTCCTCTCGTCTAGTCCTTCTTATTTTCCATTGGTGGTTCCTCATGTAATTCATTGACATATATGTTGGACATATTGTCATTGATGTCAATAACCGATGTCATTATGACGCGATGATGAGTTTTTATGAACAGTATGCAGAGGAATCTACCTAAATCTCAGGAGAGGTAGCGTATTAGATTTCATGAGATCAACACAAATGCAAAAAAACCATCAAGATCAAATTCCCAACAATATCAATGATCTCAATCAGTTAGAATCCAAGTAAAAAACTAAAAATCTCAGAAGGGAAAGCGCATTGCAGAAATGCGTTCAAGATTGAAATCCCCACAATAAAACTACAAAAGAATCAAGGGAGAATCATGTCCACTGATGAAGATTTAAGGACAAACCAAGACCGTCAGATATAGAAGTTACTCAAACTTTAATCGGGGAATCTCACTTCAAGAGAATTGGGAAGTGGGAGTGCAATAACCAAAAGTCATGAATGTTGAAATGAACTGATAACAACCACTAGATCAAGGATTCACGAGATCTCGAAATAGATGAAATTTCGAGAGCCATTGGATCGTATTAAGCATTACGTGTCAAAGAAGGATCGTTAGATGAATTCAAGATGCTCCATGTTTAGTCAGTGAATCTCACTTAGGGATATTTTTGAAATGGCAGTGTATAACCCAAAGTCCTAAATACTGAAATGAACTGATCATATTCGTTGGATCAAGGATTCATATGAACTTATGACCGTTATATACAAGAGGAGGACATGTGCCACATTAGGAGATCCACGTCATAAGAGCATGTCAGCAAGGACACGTGGTGCAATCAGATGGTGACAAGTATCTAGGTCCATTTGGCACTTTAGGTTACGTAAGTCATGAATCTAGGTGAAATGTGGCAGCCACTTAGTTAATGCTAAGTCAATAGTGACTTCAACAAGTTACATCACTTGTGGAGTTTGTACTTCGGGGGAAACCAACAAATACCCAAAGCACCAAAGGTCAAATTCAATGTAAATTGTTGATCTAAGATCCTTCGGATTCTCACATGATGATTAGATCAAACCATGATGTAAGAAATCCCATTTTGACCACTCTAGTGCTGACCAACTCCGATGGAAATTGGAACTGCAATTACCCATACCTCTGAACTCCCAAAGTGAACAAGAATCGTCCACTCAAAGGTAGATCAAGTCATGGTCATCAAATTTTTTGAACCCTATGGATAAGCTAGGATCATCCATCTATGGAAGATATAATATCGTCTATCCAATCTACTTCGATGAAATGTAACTCCGGAAGGTTGAAAGATTGCATAAGAGGGAAACACCAAATTCCTGAAGTGAACGAGAAATGTCCGCTCAACTACATATCAGTTCATGGTTGTCGATCTATTTAAAACCTATGGACAAGAGAGGATCATCCATCTACATAAGAACAAATATTGACCATCTGATTTACTTCGAAAAAAATTATTCTGGAAGGTTGAAAGATTGCAAAGGATAGAATTCCTAAAGTCCCGAAGTAAATAATGGTCATACATCTCAATGTTTGATTAAGTAATAGCCGTTGGATTAA
Source organism: Picea sitchensis (assembly GCA_010110895.2). Classification (NCBI taxonomy): domain Eukaryota; kingdom Viridiplantae; phylum Streptophyta; class Pinopsida; order Pinales; family Pinaceae; genus Picea; species Picea sitchensis. The sequence continues at coordinate 145,269 of SNQJ01S0011993.1, forward strand.
GAAATAGAAGGATAGTGTAAGTATCAAAGCTAAACGGTTGATTTGGTTCTGGGAATCATGCTAACCATTAGATCCATCTTTGTGATAAGTAACTACTCTGAAAGATTGGATGAGAGAGAAATCGCCCAAAGCCCAAGTACCATAGGACTAGGTTCTAGCCCCCGGTCATGGGTTATGAACACATAATCCATAAGGAATTGAGTACATCTCTTAATTAATAAGTCTGTGGTTTTTCATATATCGTCACATGTAAATGGTTTGGAGGAAGCACCTCTGCAGGATTCGATTTCTGCAACATTTGAAGAGACATGGAATCAACTGAAAAGAAATCGATACATACCTGTGATCGATTTATGAAAAGAACTCTCATTGAATTAGCAACCTTCACAATGATGTTTTAATAATAATAAAGATTATTGTTAATTTAAAATGAAGAGGTGCGATGGTACAAATGAAGGGATGCAATTCTTCATAGCTCACGCCAATTGGAAGAATATATAAATGAGAAATAATGGTGAGAATAATATGTCTCTGCAGTCCATATCATAACGTCAAAACAACAACAGAGTCCAATAAGAAGAACTAATGATTCTTATGAAGTGAGGGTGGAAGGGAGGAGCACAGAAGGATTCATATCCTTTATTTAAGGGAGTTGGTGTGTCCTGGGGTTGGTGCCCTAAAGGTAAGGGATTTGGTGCTTCCTAGGGTTGGTACCCTAAAAACAGAGGAGTTGGTGCTTCCTAGGGTTGGTGCCCTAAAGACAAGAAAGTTGGTGCTTCCTAGGATTGGTTCCCTAAAGAAGGGGATTTTTGTCTCCTAGAGTTGGTGTTCTTCACTATTCTTCATACAAATCCTTGTAATTCCTATTAATTATATTTATATAATTGATTTTACAAACAAGTCTATTGTTGATCTATTGTGGTAATTAACAAAATATAAAAGTAACTGCTAATTGTTGAAAATTTGTAATATTGATTCAACCCCCCTCTTAGTATTCCAACAATTGGTATCAAAGCAAGTTCCTTCAACATAGTCTAAACAATTGGACAGTATATCTTGAAGATGGATCAACAAGAAGGAATGTTTAACAAAAAATAACCATTGTTCAATGGAGGTGGCTATGTTCTATGGAAAATAAGAATGAAAACGTTCTTGTTGGCTCTTTGTTTTGATATCTGGCAATCTGTTGGAGATGGTTACACTGCACCAACTACTCCACCCAAAGATGTTGTAGAAAACAAAATATGCAATGACAACTCATGAGAAGTGAATGCAATTCTAGGAGGGTTGACAAATTATATATGTGTGAAGGTTATGAATTGTAAGTCAACCAAATAAATCTGAGACAAATTGGAGGTTGTATACGAAGGAGATAGAAAAGTCACAGAAGCCAAACTACAGTCCTATAGAACTCAATTTGAAAATCTGAAAATGAAATAAAAAGAGAACATTGTTGAATACCTTCATAGGGTTTATGAAGTGGTTAATTCAATCATAGAAACAAGATAATAACTTACAGATAAACACATTATGAAAAAGACACGAAGGTCATTACCTATGAGATATTATGCCAATATTTCTACAATTGAAGATAGGTCTTCTTGACACACTCACAATTGATCAACTTCATGGAATGTTTACTGCATATCAAATGAGAACAGGGAATGATAAATCATCAAAATGAGAAACAACCTTTACATCATCTAAAACAAATATGAGGTAGGAGAAAAATATCAATGATGATTTATTAGATATATCTGATGAGGAAACTACCAACTTCATAAAGAAACTCAAGAAAGGTACAGGGAAATCCAAGTTAAAGAATCCTCTAATATTTTTCAACCATGGAAAAATTGGACACTTTGAAAATAAATGTCCCCTTCCTAAGCAGGAGGAAAGGGATGATGAAAAACCCTTAAAAAATCAGAATAAAAGAAACACTAATAATAAAAATAAGTTCTACAAGAAAAATAAAATGTTCTTTACCCAAGAAGGCAGTAGCTCATCAGAAGAAAATGAAGAAGAAAAACATTCAGAAGATGAAGAAGAAGTGAACTTCGAAGAAGAAATCCTTAGTGAAATTGAAGAACTAAGAAAAACTACAAAACAAAACAGGGTACTAAGGGAAGAGCTTCTAGAGATTAAAGAAGCTACTAAATCAAGACAGAGGGAAGTTTCCAAAACTCTCAAAGATTCAGAAAAAACCATCCGTGATTTGAATTATCATCTTCTAGAAGCTAATAAAATTGAAGAATTCATTTTAAAACAACTTAATGATAAAAGAACAAGTATGTGAGAAACCAGAAGCTAAGATTAAGATGTTAAAATGTGAAATTGAGAAAGAAAATAAGGAAACACAATTTGGAAATAGTTCAGAAATCCTGGATGAAATTATCAGTAGTCAAAGGTCACCAAACAACAATATTGGTTTGGGGTACACTCAAGACTTAACTTTTACATCACAAGGATCTATCAAGAAACCAATCAGTTATGCAGATGGTCTGAAAAACTCATTGAGAAAAGAAGATAATAAGGAAAATATGATGCCATTGAAAACTATTACACTTAAACATAAATCAATACTCCCTACTAGAGTAAAATATGATAATAAAAATACAATCATCAAAAGGAATCCCCTTAAATATCTATTTATTTGATATTGTTACCCTTGTAATATTTTTGGACATAAGGAAGTAAAATGCAAAGCTTATGGGTAAAACAATCATAGAAATTCCCAAAGATATAAGAACAATAAGTACAATACAGAGAAGAGAAAATATAACTCATTTTCTCCTTTCCAAGAATTCAATAGTGAATTCTAAAAATCCAACAACTATGGTCATAAAACTAGTGAATGTAGATTTCTAAAATATGATAAAAAGATAAATATTTCCCATAATAAAAAAGAATGGAAGAAAAAATAAATATAGTGCAATGTAGCCTTATATGCAAGAAATCAAGGATTTCAGTGGTATATAGACAGTGGATGTTCCAAACACATGACTAGATATCAAAGTAAATTTATCAAGTTAAATAATAAAGGAAAATGAAAAGTAACTTTTGGAGATAACATGTTAGCCAAGATACCAGGAAAAGGCATTGTTAGCTTAGGAAATAATAAAACCAAATCAGAAGATGTACTTCTGGTAGAAAATATCAAACCAAATCTCCTAAGTGTAAGTCAGACATGTTATTAGGTTCACATACTTACTTTTGATTCTCAGGAATGTGAGATCAAAAAAAAGGACATTGGAAAACTAGTGGCAGTTGCACCAAGAAAATCTAGCAATGTGTACATCCTTAATATAGATGAAGAAGAAAAAAATTGTTTAAGCCAAGTAGATGAAACATGGCTATCACATAGAAGGTTGGGACATTTATTATTTGACAACTTGATCAAATCCAACGAGAAAAAGGCAGTTAGGGACCTGACAAAAGTGATTAAGCCTTCAGATTCTATTTGTAAACATTATCAAATAGAAAAGAAAACAAGAGTTATGTTCAAAAATAAAGAGCATTCCACAACAAAACCATTAAATCTTATTCACACAAATCTATGTGGACCAACCAGAACCAAAATTCCTTATGGTGAACAATATGTTATGTTGATTGTTGATGATTACACAATATTGACCTCAGTATTATTTCTAAAAGAATAATCAGAAGCCTTTGAGAAATTTAAAATATACAAAGCCCTTGTAGAAAATGAAACAGATATAAAAATTAAATGTCTGAGATTATACAATGGAGAAGAATTAACCTTTAATGATTTCATTCAATTCTGTGAAAATCATGGTATCAAAAAATAGTTTTCATGTCCCAGGACTCCTCAACAAAATGGAGTGGTAGAAAGGAAAAATAGAGCAGTTCAAGAAGCTAGAGGAACCATGCTAAATAATCCCAACTTCTAGATAAATTCTGGAGAGATGCAATCTAAAAAAAAATTGACATACTTAATAGAGCTCAGTTGAGATCCAACCATGACAAAACACCTTATGAACTATGGTTTGGAAGGCCAACATCTGTAAAACACTTTAGAACTTTTGGAAGTAAATGTGACATAAAGAATGATGAAGATAACCTAGGAAAGTTTGATCCAATATCTAATGAAGGAATATTATTAGGATATCCATCTAATAAAAAAGCATATAGATGTTATAATCTTAGAATACTAAAGATAGTGGAAAGTGCTAATGTAAAAATAGATGATCTAAAAAGGAGCATATCCCAAGGCATTGATAAAAAATCTCAAAAAGAAGATGATGATGTAAACAATCAATAGGAAGATGATGATGTATAATATCAACAAGAACATTATAATCATGAAACATAGGAAAATGAACAACATGCTGATGAAGAAGATAATGAAGAAACACCCTTTCCAAGAGCTCCATCAAAAAGATTTCAAAAGAATCATCTTGAAAGTCATAAGAAGGAAAATCTCTTTGGACTCAAAACAAGAAATGCTATCCCTAATAGAACCTAATTCAATTAAAGAAGCTATCAAAAGTAAATATTGGATACAATCAATGAATGAAGAACTAGACAAAATAGAGAAGAATCAGACTTGGGAACTAGCTCCAAGACCCAAGGACAAGAATGTGATAGGAACCAAGTGGGTATTCAAAACAAAACTAAATGAAAATTGAGAAATTATAAAAAACAAAGCCAGATTAGTGTGAAAAGGATATTCCCAAGTGGAAGGTATTGATTTTGAAGAGACTTTTTCTCCACTAGAAAGAATTGAGACCATCTGAATGTTCTTGGCATTTGCATGTTTCAGAAATTTGAAAATCTATCAGATGGATGTCAAGTCAGTATTCCTTAATGGAACACTAGAAGAATAAGTCTATGTTGAGAAACTAGAAAGATTCATGTTATCAAAAAATCATGACTATGTGTGCAGGCTGAAAAAGGCCCTGTATGGTCCTAAACAATCCCCCAAAGCATGGTTCTCTAGGCTTGATCAATACCTACAAAAACAAGGATATAAGAGATAGACTACTGAAAACAACCTATACATCAAAATTGAGGATCAAAATATTATTGTTGTTGTGGTATATGTAGATGACATCATATTTGGGAGTAGTCTCACTACACTAAGAAGAAAATTTCCAACCAAAATGCAAGAAGAGTTTGAAATGTCTATGCTGGGAGAACTACCATTTTTCTTAGGATTACAAGTAAATCAAACAGAAAATTGAATATTTGTTTCCCAAACCAAATATATCAAGGAAATGATGAATAAATTTCAAATGGAAGACAATAAACCTATGAGTACTCCCATGGCCACCAAAAGTAGACCAAACGATGTATAGATCAATGGTTGGAATTTTTCTCTATTCAACAGAAACAAGACCTAACATCATGCAGATTGTAGGACTCATGGGGAGATTTCAATTTGCACCTAAAGAAAATCACTTAAAAGAAGTTAACGGAATATTTAGATACCTTCAAGGCACCCTATAACTTGTATTATGGTTTCCAAAAGATAAATACTTCAATCTAACTGCATATACTGATGCACGTTGGGCCGGTAGCATAGATGATAGGAAAAAAACTAGTGGAGGATAATTTTTCTTAGGAAAAAGAATGGAAGCATGGTTAAGAAAGAAACAAGCATTCACAACACTCTCTACAGAAGAGGCATAATACATTGTTGTTGCATCTTGCTACACACAAGTTCTTTGGATGAAGCAAACGTTAGAAGATCTACAAATAAGTTGTAATAATCCCATTACTATTAACTGTGATAACACTAGTGCCATAAGTATCTCTAAAAATCCTGTCATTCATTCTAAAACCAAAAACATCCCAATTAAATACCATTTCGAAAGAGATCAAGTTACCCCAAAAATAGTTAAAATAGTGTATGTAGACACCAAAGAATAGATTGTAAAAATTTTCACAAAAGCCTTGCCTAGGAGTACTTATGAAAATATTCAACATAAATTAGGAGTAATTTAAAAACCTCATTAAAAACCATAAAAACATATCATAAGGGGCTCATGGTTAGGGGGAGCATTCCCACGGGGGGAGCTAAGAAATATCCCCTCTTCCATTGTTGTTAAAGGGAGAGGAAAATGATAAGGGCATAAATTTCAAAAAGAAAAAGGTTTCCATCAATGTCAAAGGGTGATATTGTTGGACATATTGTCGTTGATGTGTTTTCATTTATGTCAACAGTCAATTTCATTATCATGCGTGATGAGTTTTTATGAACAATATGCAGAGGAATCTACCTAAATCTCAGGAGAGGCAGTGTACTATATTTCATGAGATCGGCACAAATGCAGAAACACCATTGGGATTGAATTCCCAACAAGATAAATGATCTCGATCAGTTAAAATCCAAGTACACAACCAAAAAAACAGGAGTGAAAGCTCATTGAAGAAACACGATCAGGATTAAAATCTCCATAGTAAAACTACAAAATAATCGAGGGAGAATCTTGTCCACTGATGAAGATTTTGGGACAAACCATGGCCCTCAGATATGGAAGTTACTGGAAGTTTAATTGGGGAATATCACTTTGGGAGAATTGGGAAGTGGGATTGAAATAACCCAAAGTCCTGAATGCTGAAATGAACTGATCACAACCGTTGGATCAAGGATTCACGAGATTTCGAAGTGGCTGAAATCCCGACAGTCGTTGGATTTATTAAGTGTTTCGCATCAAAGAAGGATAATTAGATGAAGTAAATATGCTTGAGGTTTAGTTGGTGAATCTCATTTAAGGATATTTGGGAAATGGGAGCATATTAAGAAAATTCCCAAACGTCAAAATGAACTGATCACAATCATTGTATCAAGGATTTAGATGAACCTATGACCGTTAGATCTAGGAGGAGGAAATGTGACACATTAGGAGATCCATGCCAACATACCATGTTAGTAAGAACATGTGGCACAATCAGATGGTGACAAGTGTCTTGGTCCACTTGACACTTTAGCTTACGTAAGTCATGAATCTATGTGACACATGGAAACCAATCGACTAGTGCCAAGTCAATCATGACCTCAGCAAGTTACGCCACTCAAGGAGTTTTTTCTTCAGGGGAAACCGACAACTACCTAAACCGTCAAAGGCTGAAGTCAATTTAAACCATTGATCTAAGATCCTCTGGATTTTCACATGACCATTAGATCAAAACATGACGTAATCACTCCCGTGTTGATCACTCTGTCATTGACCAACTCTGTTGGAAATTGGAACAACAATTACCCAGACCTCCAAAATCCCAAAGTGAATGAGAATTGTCCACTAAAAGGAATATCAAGTCATGGACATTGATTTTTTTTAAACCCATGTACAAGCCAGGATCATCCATCTATGGAAGAGAGAATATCATTTGTTCGATCTACTTTGGAGAAATGTAACTCCAGAAGGTTGAAAGATTGCAAAAGCTAGAAGCACCAAATTCCTGAAGTGAATGAGAAACATCCACTCAATTGCATATCAATTCATGTTCGTCGATATGTTTGAAACCTTTGGACAACCCAAGATCATCCATCTATGGAAGAACAAATATCAATCATTTGATCTACTTCAAAAAAATTTACTCTAGAAGGTTGAAATATTGCAGAGGCTAGAAGTCCCATAGTCCCGAAGTAAATAATGGTTGTCCATATAAATTCTTGATTAATTCATACCCATTGGATTAATAAGTGGAAGGATATAGTAAGGAACAAAGAGAAACTATTGATCTAGTTCCAGGAATCATGCTAACCATTAGATCCATATTTGTGAGAAGTAATTGTTGGACAACTGAGGGGGGGGGTGAATCAGTTGTTATCATGCTTAAACAATTATACTTATTTTAAACTCTTTGCAGAAACACTTAATGACATTCACAATAGTGCAGGGAAGTAAGCAATATCATATTCAACATCAGTCACACATATGATATACAGAGAGACATATATTTCCTGAAGAAACCCATAAAGTGTAAAAACCTTTTTTTCTTTATATGATAAGTAATCTTTACATTCTTTATATTATCATACATATGATCTCCAACTCATTGTGAGGCTACAACCTCTATTTTGCAAGCTACAACTCGTTGAGAGCACCAACTCTCTGCGTTCTCTAGCACCCACTAGAAGGAATCACCAACTCCCTGGTTTCTCTAGCACTAACTAGAAGGAAGCTACAACTCCCTGTCTTCAAGCACCCACTTGAAGCTCTGAGGAAACCAGTCCTCCCTAGCACCTCCCAACCACCTTGAAATATAAATTCCTTGTTACAAAAAACTTATTACAGTGATATAAAGTTATTCAATGGCTTACCAGCCTTGTCGTTGTTCTATTACACTACTCTGCCCTATCTACATCAGTGTCTTCTGCACACCCCTTGCACTTTCTGTTCTTCTACCTTTTATGCTCTCTACGCCATATCGCTTCAATGCACTATTCCTCTACTGTGCATTTTTTCTCCTGCGCTTTGCCTCCTTGCACACACCTGAATTCTCCTCCACGGCGACAAAACTTATCTCTTCTTTGTTCCACATTCTTATAGTATCTGTGCTCTTTGTGCATGCAATATTCACCATGCCTCTGCATGCTCACCCCACTCCTATCTCCTCCACATCAGAGAGTTTTCTCCACTTCACTCTTCCACAACTATCCAATCATTTGTGCGTCATGTTCTCTCTTCGTTCTGCATATTCTTCTCATTGTGAGTCCTCTGCCTGATCATCATGGTAACTCTTCAGCTTCTCTAGCAGTTTCAATATGCATCCATCATCACTAGGTGTTATTTTGAGATTCCTTAGTTTCTCTGGTAGTTGAGACTCTACGTATTCTCTGACATAGTCGAGCTTATACTTTTTGGTTCAGTTATAAACTTCAATGCTCATCCATCTATCAATTTCCTATATCAATAATCCTCAATCCACTGGAAGATGTCTTGAGACTCTTCATCTTCTTTGGCAATCACACTCATTCCTCTTCGAGTCCTCTGGCAGAGATCATCATTTGTTTTAGCTATTATACTGAGAAGCATAAAAGTAGCCTTGCGATCTTGTTCAACTTCACCTGCATTGTTGGATTGAATTCGTAGAAACTTGTGTTTACTTCGCCATTTTACACTTCGACATTTCAGGATCCCCATGGTAAAGATTTCATTACACTCCATGTCCCGATCCCTGAAACTCTGAAATGGAGCTTATCTGAAATGACTCCTTCCCTTCTTGTGACCACCGGTGGTGACCACAGGCTATGACAAAAGGCGCTTCATATTTTGCGAGTTTATAAACTTCATCGAGTCTGATCGACGGTTGAAATCTCCATAAATATGACGGTCCATATATTATCGCGATCTCACATCTCACGAGTTTACACACCATGCTCTGTTGACTCCAAGTCACCGAAATTCCAATCACTTGCCACTTGTCCTATGATTCGACGGTCTAGATCTGATCTGGATTCAACGGCTCATATCATATCGCGATTTTTCATATCACGATTTTGGAATTCTTGTTGCAAAGGGTTTTGAAACTCCATCTTCCGGTATCCGAAACCCTGAAATGGGGTTGGATCAACGGTCCACACTCTAAGTAATTTGACGGTCCTAATCTCTTCTTGATTTCGCATATCACGATTTTGGGGTTTGCAACTTCGGGACTCCTCTGGTATATTCTCTTGATGTCTCCATCTCCCGATTTCCGAAAATACGAAAGGGAGTTGGATCAACGGTCCACATAACCTCTTGAGATGGACGGTTGACAAGATTTCAGCATTTTGCATTTCGCGATTTTGGGACTCCTGTGATAGGAGTTCTTGACATCTCGATCTCTTGATTTTTGAAACTCCGAAAGGGAATCGGATCAGCGGTCCACGTAACCCCCTGAGATGGACGATTGATGGGATTTCGGCGTTTCGTATTTCGTGATTTCGAGACTCCTATGGTAGGATTTCTTGACATCTCCATCTCCTGATTTTTGAAACTCCGAAGTGATGTAAACCTGCTGACATCACATGTGGATTGACACGTGTCGAATAACTGCCATGTGTCACTCTGATTTGTGACTTACATGTGCCTGAAATGTTGAATTATCTTGACACTTTTCATTGTCTGGTTGTTCCACGTGTTCTTAGCTGACGTGGTTTGCTGACATGTCTATTTTGGGATTTCACATTTTGGCACTTTGGGACTCCTAATGTTGAGAGTCTCTGACTTGTCCATCTCCTAATTTCAGAAACTCTGAAATGGATTTTACTTCAGGGTTTCACATTTCGCGAATTCGACAGGTTAGGGAACCTCGTTCCTTTGACTTCCCACTCAGCGAAATGACAATCTTTGTCCACGTGTCCTACCTGTAAATGGACGGTCCTCCTTCTTTCGGGATTTTGTACACTCGCTTCTCCTTGTACTTTAAATAATGTGTAGGTTCTCCTTGATCCAACGATGGTCGGATCCCGCACTTGGATGTAACGCTTGAGATCTGTCCTCCTCTTCAACGCGCTCTTCTTGTCTACATTCAGATATGACAACCATTGAGAATTCAGGATGGGATCCAACGATCACTGATGCTTCTCCTCTTGAGCTTACACATCCTTATTACTTGGGATAATTTATAAGTGTCAAGGGCCTCAACCTTTGATTCACATGAGATCCTGAGTATGCTATCTCTCTTGAGCTTTGAAAATGAGTTAACCTCATCCCTGGTGCACACCTATGCACTGTGTTCGACTCTACGCTAATTCCTTTTGAGCTTACTTTGTCTTTTTTTTTCCTTTGCTACATACTCTAATCTTGCCATCAATGACAAGCACATACTGCCTATAAAGCATGCCAACCATCCTCTGCACTATCTCTTCTGATCTTATCGAGCTTTCTCTGAAATGTCTTCCCAAAATACTTTTGGTGCCCATCTGTTACATTCTTCCTGTACTCAAGCCATCATCATTATTGTACTTTCCATCAATGACAAGCATATGTTGCCTGTAAAACATGCCAACAATCTCCCCCTTTGGCATTGATGGAAACAAAGGCACCTAGATTCTTTTCTCCCCCTTTGACATCAATGTCAAAGAGAACATGCTCCCCCTGAGATGTTGCAGTATTTTTAGGAGGTATCAGATATTAAACCAACACAAAACCCCCCTGACCAGATGAACTCTCTCATTTGAGGCCTGCAGAATATTTGTATCTAAACAAGAGTCTTCTCTTTCTGATTCTTGGACCCGTTCATCTTCAGCTTCCGCTGTATCCTCCATGGAAAAATAAAAATTTCTCACCTCTCTTACTAGGACTCCTTCATCAACCTTTTCTTCTCATGAGTGGATGACTCCCCCTGTCATTGTTATCTCTTTGCTTCTGACTATTTTCCTCCTTTTTTTCTAAAAGGTTAGCTTTCCCTAACAAGGTCTTTCCTCTTGTTATCTCTACAGGATGTCATGTAAATCATTTTGTAAAACAAAATGTTGTTGTTGAAGAGATGTTGTCCTACTGACATATTGTGTAATTGTAGCTCGTACTTTTCAAACAACCCTTGTATCTCCCCATTGATTCTCATCGATCTCTATCATTGCAATTTTCATTTTTTTCTTTCATGATGCTTACCATCCAAGGCTTTTATGACCATATTCAATCACAAGAAAAAAACACTACAACCACTCTCATACTTTTCTTTTTCACAGACAAAGGACCTGTATCAAGTTTCTTAGGAGTATTGATTTCTTCCTTGTTGTATCCAATACCAAATTTTTCATTTGGTGATCTCTGACTATCCAAGATCTTATCCCAGGTCATGGAGCTGTTTAAGAACTTGCTTTGGGTGTTTTTCTTTTCAACCTTCAAGACTTCTGCTTCCATCTTATGACATGGTTCTTCTCCTACTTCATCCATGGGGAAAATTCTAACTGAACATGCTTTTATTGTATCTGAATCTTCTTCTTTACTTGTAGGGGAGGATTCAATTTCAACATCATTAATTTTCCTTATGCCTTTATTCACCACTTGTCCTGAGTTTACATTTACCTTACATTCTTTCGACATGAACACCTCTTCACTGCCTCTATCACATTTTTGACTTGTACTGAGCAAATTATGTTTCAGATCATCCACAAGAAGAACGTACTGGGCATCTCCTTTTTCATTACTCAAACTCCTCCTCCCTCTATCCTTGATTTTGCCTGGTTCATCATTTTCAAGGATCGCATTTAATGTTTTGCTTTTACTTATGGACAATAGCTTATTCTTGTCTCCAGTCACGTGCTTGGAAAATCCACTGTCTATATTCCCAGAGGCCTTTTGTTTTTGAGTTGAAAGTGCTTGACCACATTTTTCACTATCTTTCCTTTTCCATGTGCTGGCCTTTCTATNGTGTAATTGTAGCTCGTACTTTTCAAACAACCCTTGTATCTCCCCATTGATTCTCATCGATCTCTATCATTGCAATTTTCATTTTTTTCTTTCATGATGCTTACCATCCAAGGCTTTTATGACCATATTCAATCACAAGAAAAAAACACTACAACCACTCTCATACTTTTCTTTTTCACAGACAAAGGACCTGTATCAAGTTTCTTAGGAGTATTGATTTCTTCCTTGTTGTATCCAATACCAAATTTTTCATTTGGTGATCTCTGACTATCCAAGATCTTATCCCAGGTCATGGAGCTGTTTAAGAACTTGCTTTGGGTGTTTTTCTTTTCAACCTTCAAGACTTCTGCTTCCATCTTATGACATGGTTCTTCTCCTACTTCATCCATGGGGAAAATTCTAACTGAACATGCTTTTATTGTATCTGAATCTTCTTCTTTACTTGTAGGGGAGGATTCAATTTCAACATCATTAATTTTCCTTATGCCTTTATTCACCACTTGTCCTGAGTTTACATTTACCTTACATTCTTTCGACATGAACACCTCTTCACTGCCTCTATCACATTTTTGACTTGTACTGAGCAAATTATGTTTCAGATCATCCACAAGAAGAACGTACTGGGCATCTCCTTTTTCATTACTCAAACTCCTCCTCCCTCTATCCTTGATTTTGCCTGGTTCATCATTTTCAAGGATCGCATTTAATGTTTTGCTTTTACTTATGGACAATAGCTTATTCTTGTCTCCAGTCACGTGCTTGGAAAATCCACTGTCTATATTCCCAGAGGCCTTTTGTTTTTGAGTTGAAAGTGCTTGACCACATTTTTCACTATCTTTCCTTTTCCATGTGCTGGCCTTTCTATATAAGAATTGTATCCTTGGATCTACTTTGTAATTCTTCATATGGCAGTTTGCATCTTTGTGGACAAAGTCGTGACAGTTATAGAATTCAAACTCATTGTTCAATAGGTCAAAGTTATTGTTGCAACATTGTCTACTCATTGACTGTTTATTATTTCTTGACCTCCTCAGTTGCATGTCTCTCGACTTAATTTGACAATTTGCAATCTGTGATGGTTCATTACTTGGCTATATGATTCTTTGTTGTGGAAGATATTTATTCCTTTGAAATCTTAATTTCTCATATCTAAGTCTTAAGGAACAATTTACAACTTTGTGACCACAGTTAGAATAGTAGAAACAATATCCATAGAAAAATTCTTTGTACCTCGAAAATGGTTGTCTTCTTTGAGTAAATCGATTTCTTCCATGTTGATGATGTATTTGAGAAGGGAGTGCATTATTTCCTTGTTCTACAGATTCAGTTCTGGCACCTTTCTCCTTACTCATCCTGGGAAATTGATTATCTTCCTTTGTTTCTGCAGGTTTGTTGTTGTCATTGGTTGTAGATTTGACAAACTTTATGAAGTATTTGTTGCTTGGATGACCACTACTTGATCCCTCTTGATAACCCAAACCTGTTTTCAACTTTGGATTCCTTTGCTGAATTAGAATGGTGGCTAATCCTTCTGAGGCTTTGATACATGGCAGATTTTGATTATACAAGGCTTGAAACATCTCCATCTCTTTCCTAGTTTTCACTACTTCTTGTTCTAATGCTTCACATCTTGCCTTCTTTTCTGATAGTTGCTGTTTTAGAATATCTTTGATTTTATTTGCCTCCTCTAATTCTACTTTTAATAGGACAAGGTCTTCATCAGCTCCTTTACGGTGTTTCTTGAACTGTATCAACAATTGCCTTTGCTTTATGTTCTTCATTCTTAGTATGTCAATCTCTTCCAATGCACTGATCAATTCTCCTTCCTTGTCAACCACGACTTCTTCTTCATTTTCATCATTGCCTATGCTTTCAATATCATAATCCTCTTTGGCCATAAGCATGAAGTTATTTACTTTATCTTCACAGGAAGAATCACTATCGGTGTCTTCATAGGAGTCATCATTGTTTACACATAAACTTTTCTTCTTATAAAATCTTCTTGATTTGTGCTTCTCTTCATCTTCATCGTTTTGATCATGTTTCTTGTGTGGACATTTATTTGCAAAATGACCTATATTACCATAGTTGAAACATTTTAAGGGCAACTTACCTTGGTACTTGCCTGATCCTTTCTTTAGTCTTCTCACAAATTTTTCTTCAATTTCATCAGGCTCACAATCTTCATTCTTATCTGCTTTAAATGATAATTCTCTAGAGGTGGTTTTATCTATGACTATCCTCATTTCCTATGCAGTCAACATTCCTAGAAGTTGATCAAAAGAAAAATTATTTATATCATTAAGTTCTTCTATAGCTGAGACCTTTGGGTTAAACCTATCTGGCAGAGATCTCAAAATTTCTGAACTAAAGAGGATTCCTCAATTTTTTCACCAAGTGCTTTCATTGCATTTACTAGTTCTTCAACTCTCAGAAAATACTTCCCAATGGTTTCATCTTCTTTCATTTGTAGCTTTTCAAACTGTACTATGTAGGTTTGAAGCTTGGCATATTTTACCTTCTCATTACCTTCATAATTGTTAATGATTTTGTCCCACATTTCTTTAGCAGTTTGAAGATGCATCACCTTCACAAACTCGGCTTCTGCAAGTCCATTCAATATAGCATTCATTCCCTTAGAATTAAAGATAAATTCTAACTTATCATTCTTGGAAGCTAGCACAACAGGCTTTATGTATCCAGTCTCTACTACATCCCAGACATCAGCTCCTAAGGCCATTAGGTATGTTCTCATTCTAACCTTCCAGAAGGAAAAATTAGTTCCATCAAATAGAGGAGGCCTAGTGACTGAAGTCCCTTCATGGCTTGTCATGTTTAAGCTTACAGATCTACCTTTAAATAAAAGGCAGCGACTCTGATACCAATTGTTGGACAACTGAGAGGGGAGCAGGTGAATCAGTTGTTACTATACTTAAACAATTATACTTATTTTAAACTCTTTGCAGAAACACTTAATGACATTCACAATAGTGCAGGGAAGTAAGCAATAGCATATTCAACATCAGTCACACATATGAGATACACAAAGATAGATATTTCCTGAGGAAACCCATAAAGGGTAAAAACCTCTTTTTCTTTATATGATAAGTAATATTTCCATTCTTTACATTATCATACATATGAGCTCCAACTCATTGTGAGGCTATAACCTCTATTTTGCAAGATGCAACTTGTTGAGAGCACCAAGTCTCTGTTTTCTCTAGCACCCACTAGAAGGAAGAACCAACTCCCTGGTTTCTCTAGCACCAACTAGAAGGAAGCTACAAATCCCTATGTTCAAGCACCCACTTGAACCTTTGAGGACACCAGTCCTCCCTAGCACCTCCCAACCACCCTGAAATATAAATTCCTTGTTACAAAAAACTGATTACAGCGATATAAAGTTATTCAATGGCTTACCAGCCTTGTCGCTATTCTGTTACACTGCTCTTCCCTGTCTACATCAATGTCTTCTACACACCCCTTGCACTTTCTGTTCTTCTTCCATTTATTCTCTCGGTGCCATATCCCTTCAATGCACCATTCCTCTATTGTGCATTTCTTCTCCTGCGCTCTGCCTCCTTGCACACACCTGAATTCTCCTACACAACGACAACAATTATCTCTTCTTTGTTCCACATTCTTATAGTCTTTGTGCTCTTTGTGCATGCAATATTATCCATGCCTCTACATGTTCACCTCGCTCCTATCTCCTCCACATTGGAGAGTTTTCTCCACTTCACTCTTCCACATCTATCCAATCTCTTGTGCACCACATTCTCTCTTTGTTCTTCATATTCTGCTCATAGTGAGTCCTATGCCTGATCATCATGGTAACTCTTCAGCTTCTCTAGTAGTTTCACCTATGCATCCATCATCATTGGGTGTTGTTTTGAGATTCCTTAGTTTCTTTGGTATTTGAGACTCTATGTCTTCTCGGGCATAGTTGAGCTTATACTTTCTGTTTCAGTTACAAACTTCAACGCTCATCCATCTATCAATCGCCTGTATCAATAATCCTCAATCCACTGGAAGATGCCTTGAGACTCTTCATCTTCTTTGGCGATCACACTCAATCCTCTTCGAGTCCTTTAGCAGAGATCATCATTTTTTTTAGCTATTATACTGAGAAGCGCAAAAGTAGCCCTACAATCTTGTTCAACTTCACTTGCACCATTGGATTGAATTCATAGAAAATTGCATTTACTTCACCATTTCACACTTCGGCATTTCAGGATCCCTTTGGTAAATATTTCATTACACTCCATGTCTCGATCCCCAAAACTCCGAAATGGAGCTTATCTGAACTGAATCCTTCCCTTCTCATGACCACCAACAGTCACCACAGGCTGTGCCAAAATCCACTTCATATTTTGCGAGTTTATAAACTTCATCGAGTCTAATCGACGGTTGAAATCTCCATAGATCCAATCGTCCAGATATTATCGTGATCTCACATCTCGCGAGTTTCCACACCATGCTCTGTTGACTCCAAGTCAGTGAAATTCCAATCGCTTTCCACTTGTCCTATGATTTGATGGTCCAGATATGATCGTGATTCAATGACTCAGATCATATCGCGATTTCGCATATTGTGATTTCAGCATTCTTATTGCAAAGTGTTTTGACACTCCAACTTATTGTATCTGAAACCCTGAAATGGGGTTGGATCAATGGTCCACACTCTAAGTGATTTGACGGTCCTGATCTCTTTGTGATTTTGGGGTTCCCGACTTCAGGACTCCTATGGTAGAGTCTCTTTACGTCTCCATCTCTCGATTTCTGAAACTTTGAAAGGGAGCTAGATCAACGGTCCACATAACTCCCTGAGATGGATGGTTGATGGGATTTCGGCGTTTCGCATTTCACGATTTCAAAACTCCTGTGGTAGGAGTTCTTGACATCTCCATCTCCTAATTTTTGAAACTCTGAAAGGGATTCAGATCAATGGTCCACATAATCCCCTGAGATGGATGGTTCATGGGATTTCAACGTTTCACATTTCGCGATTTCGGGACTCCTGTGGTACGAGTTCTTGACATCTCCATCTCCCGATTTCTGAAACTCTGAAGTGATGTAAACCTGCTGACATCACACATGGATTGACTAGTGTCGAATAACTGCCATGTGTCACTCTGATTTGTGACTTACATGTGACTGAAATGTTGAATCATCTTGACACTTGTCATTGCCTGGTTGTGCCACGTGTTCTTAACTGATGTGGTTTGCTGACGTGTCTATTTCGAGATTTCACATTTCGGCACTCTGGGACTCCTAATGTTGAGAGTCTCTGACTTCTCCATCTCCTGATTTTCGAAACTACGAAATGGAGTTTACTTTGGGGTTTCGCATTTTGTGAATTTGGCAGGTTAGGGAACCCTGTTCCTTTGACTTCCTAGTCAGCGAAACGACAGTCTATGTCCATGTGTCCTACCCGTAAATGGATGATCCTCCTTCTTTCAAGATTTTGTACATTCGCTTCTCCTTGTACTTTAAAGAATGTCTAGGTTCTCCTTGATCCAACGATGGTCGGATCCTGCACTTGGATCTAATGCCTGAGATCTGTCCTCCTCTTCAATGCGCTCTTCTTGTCTACATTTAGATCTGACGGCCATCGGGAATTCAGGATGGGATCGAATGATCACTGACGCTTCTCCTCTGGAGATTACGCATCCTTCTTACTTGGGATATTTTCTAAGTGTCAAGGGCCTCGACCTTTGATCCATCTCAGATCTTGAGTATGGTATCTCTCTTGATCTTTTTCAATGAGTTAACCTCATCCCTAGTGCACACCTATGCACTACGTTCAACTATGCACTAATTCCTCTTGAGCTTACTTTGTCCTTGTTTTGCCTTCGCTACATACTCTGATCTTGCCATCAATGACAAGCACATACTACTTGTAAAGCATGCCAACCATCCTTTGCACTATCTCTTCTGATCTTATCGAGCTTTCTCTGCAACGTCTTCCCAAAATGCTTCTGGTGCCCATCTGTTACATTCTTCCTGTACTCAAGCCATCATCGTTGTTGTACTTGCCATCAATGACAAGCATATGCTTCCTGTAAAACATGCCAACAGTAACTACTCCAAAATATTGGATAAGAGAGAAATATTCTGAAGGCCGAAGTATCTGAGAGATAGGTTCCAAACCTCGGTCATGGGTTATAAATGAATAATCCATAAGGCGTTAAATACATCAGTTAATTAATAAGACTATGGTTTTGTGCATATGGTCACATGTGAATGGTTTGAAGGAAGTGCCTCTATAGGATTGAATTTCTGCAACATTTGCAAAGACATGGAATCGAGTTAAAAGAAATAAATTCATACATGTGATTGATTTATGAAAATCACTCTTATTGAATTAACATCCTTCACAATGATGTTTGAATAATAATAAATATTATTGTTAATTTAAAATGAAAAGGTGTGATGGTAAAAATAAAGGGACATAATTCTTCATAGCTCACACCAGTTGGAAGAATATATAAATGAGAAAGAATGGGAGAAGATGCATCTTTGCAGCCTAGATTAGAAGATCAAAATAGTAACACAATACAAGAAGAATAAATGATGATTCTTATGGAGAGAGGGTGGAAGGGAGGAGAACATAAGGATTTATATCCTTTATTTAAAGGAGTTTGTGCTTCCTGGGGTTGGTTCCCTAAAGATAAGGGAGTTGGTGCTTCCTAGTTTTGGTGCCCTAAAAACAAGAGAGTTTGTTCTTCCTAGGGATGGTGCTCTAAAGACAAGGGAGTTGGTGCTTCCTAGGGTTGGTGCCCTGAATAAGGGGATTTGTGTCTCCTAGAGTTGGTGCTCTAAAAATGATTGTTTTCCTTCACTATTATTCATAAAAATCCTTGCAATTCCTATTAATTATATTTATATAATTGATTTTACAAACAAGTCTATTGTTGATCTATTGTGGTAATTAACAAAATAAAAAAGTAACTACTAATTTCTGAAAAAGGGTAATACTGATTCATCCCCCCCTCTCAGTATTCCAACAATATATTAAAGGAATTCAATGTTAAATAATTCAAATGTTTCATTATCAAGATCATCCAACTGTCTTTGAGTTAGTCTCTTAACCAATCTATCCTGAACTCATGCTTTCATTCATTGTGATAAATCTCTCCAAACTTTCTAAGTGTTCTTTCGAATCCATCTCTATGCATACTATCCATGAATTTGCTACTCAATTGTCCACAATTTTGACCCATGTGTCATTGTACTTATCATGAACTCTTCACACCTACAACTATCATCACATATCAAATGTCTCCACTGGTCTTCTCTATATGCAAACCAAGATCTCCATGTCTAGAAAAATCTTTAATGAACATATCTCTACCTGAATACAATCATAACGTTCTTCCTCTGTANACCAACTGGCACATGTGTGGGAACACTTCTTTCTCAATCAATCAATCTATCATTTTGTACCTCTACCATCAAACCATTCTGAAATTGTATTTATCATTCTGAAACAATTCAAATTGTTGGAAAGATAAATCTATGATATGTAGAGGTTATACCTAGACTCCCCCTGTTCAATATTCATATTTATTGGGAGTGTTCAAGCCATGTGGCTCAGAAAAATACCCTCTCTAATGCGAAGTAATATTCCTCTTTTTCTGTAGACTCATCATCCTTCTAAACTTTGAATTCTTTCTTTCTTCCTGTGTATTGATTTTGCATTATAATGCCTAAAAAAAAAATCTCTTGGGATCGTTCTTAATTGACCTTCTCTTATTTTCTTTCTTGCGCTACTACAAATGATGTGATATATGGGACCTATTCTTTATCCACATGTTCTTCTCGTTTTTCATTTCTTCTCCAAACCTTCTTGTATATGACATATTTTGTTTTCTCTATAGAATTTTCTTCATCATGTATTATTGCCAATATTGAGAGTATGAATTCTAGGTTTCCTTTATTCATCTGATCTTCCTTTACTCGTTATTTCTTTCTTTTCCATATCTTCTTATATATGATACTAGTGTTATTTCTCAAATAAGTATATGTCATACTTATACAATCACAAGCTATGTGACCATAATTGTGGAAACTGTAATATTCAATATTATGTGGGACCACATATGTTTTTCTTGCTTGAACATTTATTTCATAAGCCCTATAATCTGCAACTTTATGTCTAAAGTTAGTACAATAAATAAATGAACATAAAATAAATTTACATAACTGGGAGTAAATGGTGTAGTCCTTTTGAATTCCTACCTTGGTTGATCATGATTGAAGCTTCTTTGTTGCTTGGATGTGGAGGGTCTTCTTGAAGATGTATCTTAATCAATTTTCTTAGATTCTAGTTGACAATGATTCCTTTCTTTGAGAAATTCTACATAACTCTTTATATTTTCTTCATTGTCTACTGCTGATGTGGTTTTTTCTGTCTTTTCAATGTTCTTGTTGAGATTGATGATTTTGGCTCTCAATGTGACAACTTCTTCTTCAATCTTCAAAACCTCCTCTTCTTTATTCACCATCTGACTCTTCATGAATTCTTTTGTTCGCATTTATTCTTCAAGTTGGATCTTCAAGGATATGATTCCCTTTTCAATTCTTCTCTCTTCTTAACCAAATTAAGCTTCAATATTATTTAAATCCTTAGTTCTTTCCTTGACATGATCTGTCAATATCTTCACTCTCTTTTGTCCTTCTTCCTTTTGTGCTACCATTTTTTCTTCCATGTACTACTTATGAATATTGAGCGTTTGTTAAATTTATATGGCCTCTTCAACTGATCTTGTAAACCTATAAAAATGTGATGTACTTCTTCCTATATTTTAGGAATTTCCTTTAGCTTAATCAATTCTTCCTTGAGGAACTGATTTTCCTTCTTTGCTTTGCTTAATTGAGCGAAGGCATAGTTAAATTCTTTCTCAATATCCACTTCACTCTCTTCTTCTTTTGGGATTGTCTGACATGATGAGCATATTTATTCTTTTTCTATACTTTCATCTTCTTTAGCATAGATATTATGTAGATTAACCCAAAGCTATTTAGTTGATGAACATTTTTGAACCTTTTCTTTCATTGAATTACATAGTCCTTCTAGAACGAAATCCATTGCTAATTTGTTGTCCTTCTTCAATTCATTCTTAGTTGTATTCTTTGGTTTCTTTGTATCATCTTATATTGTCACATCTAATTTACAAATATCATATCCCTATGCCTTTAAAAAGGTTTTCATTCTGATATTCCACTTTTCATAATTCTAACCAGTCTGACAATTAAACATTTTTACTCCATTCTCAGTAAATTCCATGATCTACGTTGGAGTGTTTAAAATGTTTTCTTGAAGGACCTACTCTGATACCAATTTATGGAATACTAAGAGGGGGGGTGAATTATTATGAGCACTTTATTCCACTTTTAACCATAATATATATTATTTCAACTTATTCAACAATGTTCATTAGTTCATCATCAATGTAGTATCCATGAATGCATTCAATATTTCATCAGCGTATAATCATAAGCATCAACATCAAATCAAGTACACAATACACCAGATTTTTACATGGAAACACAATGTGGGATAAAACCACATAATTCTTTTCTTATATGTTAGAATAATTGCATTCAAGGAAGCACCAACTTCTAATTCTCCAGCTACAAATGGAAGGAGGATCCAACCCCCTATTCTCATGATCCAAACTGAAGAAAGCTACAACTCCCTAGATTCTCTAGCTCTAACTAGAAGGAGGATACAACCCCCTATCTTCTCTGGCTCCAACTAGAAGGTGGCTACAACCACCTAGTTCTCATAATCCAACTTGAAGGAAGGTCCAACTCCCTAATTCTTTGTCTCTAATCAGAAGGAGGTTACAACCCCTTTTCCTTGCCCTGTCTTGATGCCCTGAAATATAAGTGTATACCAATTGTCACTACAAAAATTACTGCCACCATCACTATCATTGTAATTCTCACTTTCATTGTCATTTTCACTATCACATCAATTTGTGCAACCGATCACTTTCACAACAACATGTCCAACCAATAACTGTCTCATTCACAAAACCATATCCACTCTTATCCGCATAAAACTCATGTGAATATCACTAAGAGCATATATCAAACCATATGATCAATGTCACCAACACATACCTCTACCAAGCATGTACCAAGATTACCACATACCATCAAAAGGTATGTGTCTCAACCAAGTACTAACATGTACCATGTATCAACCTGTACCTCAACTTGTACCATCAACCATGTACCATAAAAACTGCATCAACCATGCACTAAACCTCTATCTCAACCTGTACCATCAACCATGTACCATAACAAGTGCATTAACTATACCAAGTATCAATCCTATACCATATCATGTGCCAACCATGCACATCAACCATGTACAATAACTAGTGCATCAACTATACCAATTATCAATCCTGTAACATATCATGTGCCAACCATGCACATCAACCATGTATATCAACCAAGTACATAAAAAACCTATCATAGCATGTACCAACAACCTATAACATTAATATCATCAAACAATCATATCCGACCACATAGATCTCATACCAACTGTCACAATTGTATAGCTCAAACCATGTACAACTATGTCTCTCTAATCATGTTCCATACATATAAAAACATCCATAAACCAATTGTAATGAGCCCCCACATACATAAATCATCAAACCCTCACTGGTATGTAGCCTCAATCTATACCAATAAATTCAACAACACACCTGAACCAAAAAACCCTCAAACATGAACCACTCACAAGCCAATCATATACGAAGACCACTAAGAAATGCCTCTCAAAATGCACTACATGATATGATAATAAATCAAACTAAGTGCACCAACAATGTACTTCAATAGATCTTCCTCAGAACATTCACTACAAAAAGAACCATACAACTAGTGGTACCTCTAGGAAAATACCCAAGCTCACAAGACCATACCTCAATCATGCACAAGAAAATGCCTCAAATACATCCCAATATGTTATTCTAACAAAGATCCATAATATCCATAGAAAAAATACCACAAATATGTATCTTCCAATATCACCAAGAAAAGGATCTATATCATATGCCAAAAATCCTCCAAGAAATGCCTTCAGCATGTGCTAAAAATTCCATGATACAAGCCTCAAGCATACATAGAAACATACCTTTTATTACTATAGATAGATTTTTTGTACTTTCACGCTATCATACATTCCTATAGCCTTCTTTTAGCTCCTACAACCTACAATGCTTCTGATATTCCATATCAGATAGTGCCTCGTATGATGAAGGCATGTGTCGAGAAGGGCCTCACGTGACAAGATTTAAGAAACACATGGGTATGCCTCATGAGACATTTACTGCCTAACCCATAGGGATGACCCTAATCAGGGTTTTTCACAATATTCTCATTCTCTACTGCAAGTATGAAACTTTTCCTCCACTCTTCCTTCACTTCCTCAGACTTTCACAACTTCATATATGTCAATGAGTACCTCCAATAAACCTTTTGCAAGATAGATATACAATAAGACCAATAGGTGCTAATGGGAGTATCTTTCTCTCTTATTTATAATATCCAAGTTCCTTCCTTTAGGGGTAATCTTCTAACTATTTTACCCAACTTCCCTCTTTTAAGTCTAACCCACTTTCAACTACTTTACCCACTTGCAACTACTTTACACATAATTAGTAAACTCACCACTGCTTGTTGCAAATAATTTATTTTTATTTATTTTCTCATTTCAACAAATTTACCCATAATTAACTCCTAGTTACAACCACTATGACTAGTAAACTTCTCAATGACTTTATAGGCGCTTCTAGAATAAATGACTTCTTTGTTGACCTTCTAGGGTCTTCTAAAATATTCATGAGGGTACTCCAACTTCACAAATCCATACATCCTCAACCATGAGTAACTACATGATGTACCACATATCCTCAAAAATGATATGATGTGTACTATCCATCGATGATAGTGTTACCTACAAACCTACTGATCTTAATGTCTTTATTCCTCATACAAAATCAGGTTCCTTAACCACACCTCTCGGGCTACCATATTTGTCTATCGGACCTGCTTCAAGGGTTGACATGAATCTACAAGATCATGGAAAATTGCTTTGGATAGTTGGTTGTCATTGATGTCAACCCTGGGAGAGTGATATTGTAGATTGATGTCAACCCTTAGATATTGATGTAAACTCTTGAGTATGTCCAGTAGCACATTTCAATAGATCCTTAGGTTTGGGTAAGGAACCCAATTTTGTTTAAGGAATAATGTAATGAGGATTAGTGAATATGAAGGTAAGACTATTCTAGATGGGTAGTCCATGTCATGCCATTTCCGTTGATATATTGTATGTCATGTAATTCCTCACGATTGAGGAGATATGCCTTAGTGAAGTTGGAGAACCCTCATGAATCATCTAGAAGCACCTAGAAGGTCAAATAAGTCAAATTATTTTAGAATTCCCTAGAAGAAGTTGACTAGTCAAAGTGGTTGCAACTAGGAGTTAATCATGAGTTAAGTTGTTGCAAAAAGAAAATAATTAAAAATAAATTAGTTGCAACTATAATTGGAGAGTTAGTTTACTGTTTATAGATCAAAGTTTGTAAGTAAAATAGTTAGAAGTGGGTTATCCTAAAATAAGGAGTTGGGTTTTTGTAAGTGAAAAAAATAGTTAGAAGTGGGTTATCCCTAAAATAAGGAAGTTGGGTAAAATAATTAGAAGATAATCCCTAGAGGAAGCTACTTGGAGAGTATAAATAAGATATCAAGGGTCTCTTATTCATACACAATTGAGCACATTGAATATCTATTATTGTAAAATTTTTATTGTAGGTACTCATCGATACATCTGAAGTTGCACAATTCTGAGGAAGCCAAGTTAGAGTGACGAAAAACCTTCATGACCATAGTGGAGTGTGAAGAAATGATGAAAAAACCTAGTTAGGGTCATCCTCGTGCGTCAACTAGTAGACGTCCCATGAGGAACCCCCACATGTTGAGTAGATCATGTCACACAAGGATGTACTAGACACCTCTCCTACGTCACACGAGGAATTACTAGAAGTGAACGTTGAGGCATGGTTCAGGTTGTAGATGTTGAACATAGGTTATAGGAATTGTGACATTATTCATGTACGACATGTCAAGCTACAGGATCAAAAAAATATGCTATTTGATTGGATATTTGTGATAGTTTGAGGTATGGACATATGAGGTTGAGTATATTCCCTTGGGAAATCATTGGTTGAATGATAGATGTTGCATAAGAAAATTATACAAAGCCATAGTGTTGGTATACTTATTGTTTATCATTGGCATACCAATTGGTATATATTTGAGGCATTTTCTTGTATATGGATGAGGAATGGTCATGTGAGTTTGGGGATCTTCCTAGAGGTACTATTGTTGTATAGTACTTGATGTGGTGAATTATTATGAGGCAGATCTACTGAATTACAATGTTGATGCATTTATGTTGATTTATTAGCATATCGTGTAGTACATTATGAGAGGAATTGGTTAGTGATTTTGGTATATGATTGGTTTATGAGTGGTACATGTTTGAGGGTTTTTGGTTGAGGTGTATTGATAAAGTTATTGGTACAAGTTGAGGTTGCATTGCATTGAGGGTTGGATGAATTGTTGATCTAAGGGTTTATGGTATTTTGTTTATGGAGAGTGTGATGTATTACTAGAGGTATCTTGTTGATTATATTGGTGATATTGTGCTTATGGTTGAGAGTTGTCTTGGTGATTGATCTTGGTGAGTAGATCTGATTTGGTTGATGAGGTTGATGTGACAGGCTACTCTGACAAGTTGTGTTGTGCATATTTGATGCACTTGTTTAGGTATAGACTGATTGGTATAGTTTGAAATATTTATTTTTGTCTACATGTTGGGAATTCTACTTGAGGATTGGAATCCTCACATCTCACTTGGTGATGGGATATACAAGTTGAGTCTTGTATTTGAGATTTGGAACTCTCTTGGAGTTGTTTCTATTTTTCCATTGGTTCTAATAAACCCCCAGAGATTGTAGTCTTGATGTAACAACATAATAGAAAATCTTACACATATATCTATTGCTCATTTTTTTGATTATGATGATGGTTCATATTTTTTACTATTGATGAATGTTGTTGATATATGTTTAAATGCAAGCATATAATAGTGAATGCAAGTAATGAATGATACTGTTTGAAGTGGTAGATAACTAAATGAAGAAATAATTGTGAAAAGAGCCACACATTGATTCAACCACCTCTAAGTGTGGTCGATTTGTCCAATAATTGGTATCAAAGAAGGAATTCACTATAAGCCTTACAACCTTGAGGGAGATCCATGGACACAAAAATGGAGTACATGTAGTTCCCTCTATAGATGAAGTTCCATTTTTAGATGAGACAAATTACTCGGCATGGAGAATAAAAATTAAAGGGTATTTGAAGTCAAAAGTAGAAAGTGTTTGGGACACATTTGTTGTTGGATCAGTTCCCTCAAAGAAACAATCAAAAATTGGAGCTCAAAAGGAAGAAAAGAAGAACAAAGTAGTGGAACTCAAGACTATATTCAATGGAATCTCAGGTTGTATCAAAGAAATCACAGGACAATGTACCTCTTCCAAGGACCTATGGTTGAAGCTAGATAAGGCATATGAAGACAAAATACAACACACAAAAGACAATCCCATCAAGGACGTGAAGTAAAATGCAATCATCAATGAAGGTAAAGACCCTCGAAAATATTTTGATTGCAATAATTATAAATGTAATGATGTTTAATTTTCTCCTCCAAATAAAGAAGAAGATCTAGTTGCAATAGAGAAAGTTTTTGTAGGATCAACTAACAATTATCTTATAGATGAAGAAGAAGATTTGTTAAATCTTAAAGGAAAATTTATAGCTAGTTTATAAGAAGTTAGCATGCAAATAGAATATGATTCAATTTATTTTGATTTTCTTCAAAAAATCACTAAGGAATCCCTAGAAAAATACCGAAGGTATACCATGGCACTAAAAAAAATGCTCAAGAAACAAGAAGAAAGAGAAACAACTGAAAAGGTCATATCTGAGAAAAAGACTCAATTAGAAGAAAAAGAAGAAGAGATAAAGAGATTGAAGACTAAAATAATTAGTCAAGAAGAACAAAAGAAGAAGGTATATGATGAGCTTAGCAAACGATTTGAAGATATTGAAAAAAAAAGAGAAATCAATATCAATCTAAGAGGTCAACTTGAAGAAGCCAAAAGGATAGAGGAACTATTGAAGAATAATGTAAATGAAAAAGAACAATCATGCCATAAGATATAAGAATAAGTAGTTGATCTCAAAAGGAAATCCGAGAAGTCAAACGCTCATGTCAAGTTCATGAATAACTAAATAATCTTAGATGAAATCCTGGATAGTCAAAGATCACCAAATGATAAATCTTGTCTTGGATACAACAAGGAACCTACACACTTTGAAATTGGAACTTCTAAGAAGCATGATGTAGGTCCTTCATTTTCAAAGGGTGAAAGAAAATATACAAGTCAAACACCTACACTAAAAAATAAAATCTTCAAAAGATTAGAGCAAGGAAGACCCCAAGAAGTTGACCCTACACCTCAAAGAAAATTTAGAAGAGATATTCCTTCAAGGTTGACACAAAATCACATGTTTGAAAATGTTTTCAATGGTTACTTATTCTCATGTAATGAATATGGTCACAAAGCCTTGTATTGTATATATTATGCAAGGAAATATGTGGAGGATTCAATAACATTTTAGGATATTGGATATGCAACCTTGTCCGATAGATTGTTGCACATTGTCAGACCATGGGATGTTACAACTATATTAGGTTTGGGAACAAATACCAGAACTGTTGGAATTCAAGGAGATAGTCAATGATAAATTTTTCATACAATATGGAAAAAAAACAAATGAAACATAGAAGAAAATTAATTTTGAAAGGATGGAAGCTCAAAGAAAAAGTACCGAGAAACCAAGACACTCTTAGAACTGGATGAACAAGAATGAATAACTAAACATGAATGAAGAGAGAAATGGTTTCTAAAAAACCCTAATTATCGAGGTCCTCAAGGGTCACCCTATAGGTGTCTAGTGAGGCATCCTTGTGGGTCACTAGTGTGCAACAAGTAAGAAACTCGTAAATTTGGGAAAAAGGGCTAGAACAGACTGCAAAAGATGGGTAAGCCATAATTATTTGAGATATGATGTTCTAGGTAAGCTACAAAAGTTTTGGTATGGTTATTATCTTGTTTTGATCCTTATAATTTCTTATGATCTTGTGAATGCTAGAGTCATTCTTGGTGTGATGGTTCTAGTACTTGGACATGGTATATGTTAGATGGTTAGTTGAGTGAGAATCGTTCTTTATATGTATGATACAATACTAATATGGTTCTCATAGTTTACACCTTTGATATTCTTGTACTTTATTGAGAGATATATATGTCGTATGGTGATGTATGCATGAGGGGCATGCATAGGTTGATAGAGATACTTCATTGAAGACATGGTTGATATCTGCAAATGGTTGGTGGTTGATTATTTGTTCATGATTCACTGTTGATATCATGAGATAGTATGTATGTTAGTATACCCTTGATGTATCATATGGCATAGGTTGTACATGGTTGATGCTTTGTTTATGATTCACTATTCATTGTTGATATAATGATATAGTATGTATGTATACACTTGATGTATGGTATGGGAAAAGTTTAGATTATTGATGATTATATACAGGTTGATGAGACCGTGATAGATTTATGATAGAGACATAGACAATTACAACAATAGTCATAGATCATTATAAAACATTGATGGACTATTTTATGATGCATGAATAGGTCCGAGGATCGTCAAAGGAATAACAAATCATGGTATTGATGATGTAGTATTGTTGAGCAGTTGATCAATGTTCCAGTAGAGAAGCAATATCCACGACAGAATCAAATTTTAGTGGTAGCATATTGTTTGCAGTGATTACACGACATATTGCAGAGAAGATAGAGGGAGACACACCCATAAGGGGAGTTATTTGTTTTCCCTTGATTGGTTACAATAGGTATAGTGTCAAAAGGACACATATCAACATGAGGATTTAACACTTGGTCAAATAGAGAGTAATCATAGGAATTAAGAGAGGGGGGGAAACCCCATGGATAGTACAGATAAGGGGGGCAACCCCATGGACAATGTAGATAGGGGGAGAATCCCCAAGAATAAATACCATTTTCCATTGATGTCAAAGGGGTAGAGATAGAAAAATTGATGAGGATTATAACAATGAGTGTTTTCATGACTAAGTGTTTCCATCAACATTAGTGTTTCCATTAATTCCAAAGGTGGATAGTTCCAGACACTTGGTTTAGATCGATGGACAATTAGCTTGGATAGTCGGTTGTCATTGATGTCAACCCTTGGAGAGTAATATTGTAGATTTATGTCAACCCTTAGAGATTGATGTAAAATATTGAGTGTGTTTGGTAGAACATTATGGTCACTGTAGAGGTTTTGTTAAGGATCCCAAGTTTGGTTAAGGAATAATGCAATGAAGATCAATGAATATGAAAGTAAGAATATTCTAGATGGATAGTACATGTTATGTCGTTTCCTGTGATATGTGGTACATCACGTGGTTCCTCACGATTGAGGAGATATGGCTTAGTGAAATTGGATAACCCTCACGAGTCATCTAGAAGAACCTAGAAGGTCAAAGAAGTCAAATTATTCTAGAAGCTCCTAGAATAGGTTGACTAGTCAAAATGGTTTCAACTAGGAGTTAATCATGAGTTAAGTTGTCACAAAAATAAAATAATTAAAAATAAATTAGTTGCAACTAGAAGTCAAGAGTTTATTATTTGTGGATAAAGTGGTTGTAAGTGGAGAATATAGTTAGAAGTGAGTTATGCCTAAAAGAAGGAAGTTGGGTAAAACAATTAGAAGATAACCCCTAGAGGAAGCTACTTGGAGAGTATAAATTGTTGGCATGTTTTCAGATAGAGGCAGAGTATGTGTGTTTTCCATTGATGGAAAATATCATGACTAACAGTACAACGAGGATCGCATGGCAAGATCAGAAGCTAAACTCCATTTCGGGTATCAGAAGCTAAAGCATGTTTTTAGAGAGAGGCAAAGTAAGCATGTTTTTCATTTATGGCAAAGATCATGACTAGCAGCACAACAATGATCACATGGAAAGATCAGAAGATAAACTCCATTTCAGGTATTAGAAGCTAAAATCCATTTCGGAGTTTCAGATACCGGGAGTTGGAGGAGCCAAGAGTCGAGACTCTTCATCACAGAAGTCCCGAAGTTGCGAAATGTGAAACGCCGCAATCCCAAAATAGGCACATCAACGAAGACTCCATTTCAGAGTTTCATAGACCAGGAAATAAAATATCAAAGGAAATTTAACCTTTGAAGTAACGAACCCCGAAATCCCAAAACAGGCACATCAACAATGACTCCATTTAAGATTTTCAGATACCCAGAGTTGGAAGTGTCAAAACACTTCACCACAGGAATGCAGAAATGTCGGAATGTAAAAATGTGAAAAACACCTTTTGGTGTAGGTTTCGGATATCGGAAGTTGGAAGTGTCGAAACACTTCACCACAGGAATTTCGAAATTCCAGAATGCCGAAATGCAAAAAACACCTTTTGGTGTAGGTTTCAGATACTAGGAGTTGGAGTGTCGAAACACTTCACCACAAGAATGTCGGAATGTCAGAATGTCGAAATGTCGAAATGCAAAAAACACCTTTTCGTGTAGGTATCGGATACCGAGAGTTGGAGTGTCGAAACACTTCACCACAAGAATGTCGAAATGTCTAAAATCGAAATGGCGAAATAAACGCAAGACCCTAAGGATTTAATTCAACGATACTGGTTATTTGAGCATCTGATCGAAGGGCTATTGTTTATCTTTACGATTAACTGTTCAGTTACGATTCAGTTAGTAGAATTGAATCATGGTTCTTGGATGGTTGACGATTCAATTGCTGAGGTGTTTTTGCCTAAGAATATTTGAGGTGTAACCTAAGAGCAAGAGGATAAAATATATACGCTATGAATGTGCATGTGTGGCTGTGCTGAGTGAAAAATGAATTGAACCGTAGAAAGGTAAAATTACAGTATGCGTTATGGAAAGAAAACACAGAGATGAGGAACAAGAGCTGAATATAACAAAATAGTGGAAGAGAGAAGAAAGTGAACATATCAAAGATGCATATCTATGGGAAGAAGATAAATACAAGGTGTGCATGCTGAGATAGAGGATAAGATCAGAAAGCTGAAGAGGATGCAAGAAGTGAGACATTGATGCAAGTAGAGCAGAGAGGCATAGTTGAACAATGATAAGCCTGGTAAGCAAGTGAAAACTATTGAATCACTGTAATAAATTCACAGAAAGAAAATTTTTATATTTCAGGGTAGTTGGGAGGTGCTAGGGAGGACTATTGTCCTCATAGGTTAAAGTGGGTGCTTGAACACAGGGAGTTGTAGCTTCCATCTGGTTGCAGCCAGAGAAATCAGGGTGGCAGGGTGGTGCAAGGGAGAACAAGTGTTCTCTGTTATACAGGTTGGAGCCTGTGTAATTGGAAGTTGGTGCTTGAACACTCAGGGAGATGGTGCTTCCTTCTAGTGGGTGCTAGAGAAAACAAAGAGTTGGTGCTCTCAAACAATCTGGTTCTTGTATAAGTGGAAGTAGGTGCTTCCATCCAGTCGGTGCTGGAACACTCAGGGAGTTGGTGCTTCCTTCTAGTGGGTGATAGAGAAACCAAATAGTTGGTTCTCTCAAAAAATTTGGAGCTTGTAAAATAGAGGTAGTAGCCTCACTTTGATTTGGTGCTCAATTATACATGATGTACAGAACTTAAAAGATTGCCTATCATTTCGAAGAAGAAAAGGTTTTCTCCCTTTATGGGTTTCCTCGTGAAAATCTGTCTCTTTGTATATCTTATGTTTGACTAATGCTC
>SNQJ01S0011993.1:178984-191567 GCA_010110895.2 Picea sitchensis
GGAATTATAGACTGGACAAATTTTTACAAGACAAAGGGTTCAAGAAAGGTACTGTTGACAACAATCTCTACATTAAGTCTGAAGGTGATAATTTACTAGTTGTTTTGGTTTATGTTGATGCTATTATTTTTTGTTGTACTAATGAGTCATCTGTCCAGTGATTTGCTAACTCTATGGAAACAGAGTTTGAGATGTCCTTGATAGGAGAATTGTCATATTTTCTTGGCTTACAAGTAAAACAGAGTTCTACAAGAATATTTATATCTCAAGAAAAATATTTGAAAGAGATGTTGAAGAAATTTCAGATGGAGGATTCCTCTCCCATTAGTACATCTATGGTGGTTGGTTGCAAGCTCAGTAAATATGATATGTCACCTGATGTTGATCAAAGGACATACCGATCAATGATAGGTAGTCTTCTATACATCACAACATCTCGTCCTGATATAATGCAAGTTGTTGGAATGGTAGGTCGTTATCAGTCGACTCCTAAACAAAGTCACTTAGTACTTGTCACAAGGACATTCAAATACTTGAAGGGAACAATGAATTATGGTCTGTGGTATCCCAAAAATAAGAATTTTTAGTTAACTTCTTATTCAGATGCGGATTGGGCAAATTGTGTTGATGAGAGAAAAAGCACCAGTGGAGGAGCATTCTTCCTGGGTGACTCATTAGTAGCATGTCTTAGTAAAAAGAAAGGATCTATTTCCTTATCAACTACAGAAGCAAAGTACATTGATGTTGCTACTTGTTGCGCTCAGATTTTATGGATGATACAAACTCTTGAAGATTTGAAGGTAACTTACACTGATCCTATTCCACTTCATTGTGATAACACCAGTGCCATCAGTCTCTCTAAGAATCCTATACTTCATTCAAAATCTAAGCACATACCAATAAAATACCATTTTCTCAGAGAACAAGTTACAAATAGAATTGTTCAGGTGAATTATATTCCTTCCACAAAACAGATAGCTGATATCTTTACTAAGTCGTTAGTAGCGACCCCTTTTGGATATCTTCATCAAAAGTTCGGGGTTATAACTTCTTTCATCTAATATGTTCACTTGGTCAGGGGGAGTACTTATTGAATATATGTTGTATTTCTAATATGATCATAGATGACAGGGGGAGTATGTACTGCAACAGCTCAGGGGGAGCATGTCTTTTCTTTGACATTGATGTCAAAGGGGGAGAATGTGTGGTAATTTCAAAGATGCTACAGTGGTATAATTGGATGTTCTTCAAGGGGTTTCCATCAATGCCAAAGGGGGGAGATTATTGGCATGTTTTCAGACAGAGGTAGAGTATGCATGTTTTTCATTGATGGAAAATATTACGACCAACAACACAATGATGATCGCATGGCAAGATCATAAGATAAACTCCATTTCGGGTATCATAAGCTAAAGCATGTTTTCAAAGAGAGGCAGAGTATGAATGTTTTTCATTTATGGAAAAGATCATGACCAACAACACAATGATGATCACATGGCAAGATTAGAAGCTAAACTCCATTTCGGAGTTTCGGATACTGGGAGTTGGAGGAGTCAACAGTCAAGACTCTTCATCACAAGAGTCCCGAAGTTGCAAAATGCAAAACGCCGCAATCCCGAAAACATGGACATCAACAAAGACTCCATTTCGGAGTTTCACAAACTAGGAAATCAAAGATCAAAGGAACTTTAACCTTTGAAGTAGCGAACACCAAAATCCCGAAACAGGCACATCAACAATGACTCCATTTTGGAGTTTCAGATACCAGGAGTTGGAAGTGTCGAAACACTTCACCACATGAATGCTGAAATGCCGGAATGCGGAAATGTGAAAAACACCTTTTGGTACAGGTTTTAGATACCAGGAGTAGGAAGTGTCGAAACACTTCACCATAGGAATGCCGAAATGTCAGAATGTTGTAATGCGAAAAACACCTTTTGGTGTAGATTTCGGATACCGAGAGTTGGAGTGTCGAAACACTTCACCACAAGAATGCCAGAATGCTAAAATGTTGAAATGCGAAAAATGCCTTTTGGTGTAGGTTTCGAATATCAGGATTTGGAGTGTCGAAACACTTCACCATAGGAATGTCGAAATGCCGAAATGTGAAATGGAAAAATAAACACAAGACCCTGCGGATTTAATCCAACGGTAATGGTTATTTGAGCATCTGATCGAAGGGATATTGTTGATATTTACGATTAAATATTCAATTACGATTCAATTAGCATAACTGAATCATGGTTCTTGGACGGTTGGCGATTCAGTTGCTGAGGTGTTTTTGCCCAAGAATATTCGAGGTGTAACCTAAGAGAAAGAGGATAAAAGATATATGATGTGACTGTGTGCATGTGGCTGTGCTGAGTGAAAAATGAATTGATTTGTAGAAAGGTAAAATTACAGTATGCGTAGTGGAAACAAAATACAAAGATGAGGAACATAAGATGAATATAATAGAATAGTGGAAGAGAGCAGAAAGTGCACATATTAAAGATGAATATATGTGAGAAGAAGATAAATCCAAGGTGTGCATGCTGGGACAGAGGATAAGATTAGAAATATGAAGAGGATGCAATAAGGGAGACACTGATGCAGGTAGAGCAGAGTGGCATAGATGAACAATGATAAGCCTGGTCAGAAAATGAAAACTATTGAATCACTGTAATAAATTTATAGAAAGAAAAGTTTTATATCTCAGGGTGGTTGGTAGGTGATAGGGAGGACTTTTTTCCTTAGAGGTTCAAGTGGGTGCTTGAACACAAGGAGTTGTATCTTCCATTTGTTTGTAGCTAGAGAAATCAGGGTGGCAGGGTGGTGCAAGGGAGAAAAAGTGTTCTTTGTTATACAGGTTGGAGCCTGTGTAACTGGAAGTTGGTGCATCCATCTAGTTGGTCTTGGAACACTCAGGGAGTTGGTGCTTCCTTCTAGTGAGTGCTACAAAAACCAGAGAGTTGGTGCTCTCAAACAAGTTGGTGCTTGTATAAGTGGAAGTAGGTGCTTCCATCCAGTCGGTGCTGGAACACTTAGGGAGTTGGTGCTTCCTTCTAGTGGGTGCTAGAGAAACTAGAGAGTTGGTGCTCTCAAACAAGTTGGAGCTTGTAAAACATAGGTAGTAGCCTCACTTTGATCTGGTGCTCAATTATAGATGATGTACAAAACTTAAAAGACTACCTATCATTTCGAAGAAGAAGAGGTTTTCTCCCTTTATGGGTTTCCTTGTGAAAATCTGTCTCTGTGTAGATCTTATGTGTGATTGATGCTCATTATTTATGTTGTCCATATGTTATATAATATTGATGATCACTTGAAGAAAGATACATAATGTTTTAATAGACTTAAAATTGTTTAAGCACAATAACAACTGATTCNCAACATAAATAAGAGATCAAGGGTCTCTTATTCTTATAGAATTGATCACATTGAATATCTATTATTGTAAAAGTTTTATTGCGATTAATCATTCATACATATGAAGTTTCACAAGTTTGAGGATTGATATTGTTCTCATGGGTGAGAATTGTCTTGGTGATTGATCTTGGTGAGTAGATATGATTTGGTTGATGAGGTTGATGTGATAGGTTGCTATGACATGTTGTGCTGTGTATAGTTGATGCACTTGTGTTGGTATGGTATTTGGTATTTGGTATTAATCCTAGAATGGTATTTGGTATTTGGTATGGGTCTATGGTATTTGGTTTATGGTATTAATCATTCACTCCCCCCTTTTAGT
Source organism: Picea sitchensis (assembly GCA_010110895.2). Taxonomy (NCBI): domain Eukaryota; kingdom Viridiplantae; phylum Streptophyta; class Pinopsida; order Pinales; family Pinaceae; genus Picea; species Picea sitchensis. The sequence goes on from SNQJ01S0011993.1 coordinate 182,715, forward strand.
GTGGTAGATGTGTCCAACATATCAATATCCAAGTCTTGACATAAATGGTATTTGGTATTTGGTATTGTATAGTAATTGTTGTGGTCAATGGTTATGAGTCATATTTGGTGAATTACATTACTAATGCATTTATGTTGAATTATTGGCATATCTTGCATTACATTATGAGAGGCATTGGTTAGTGGTTTTGGTATATGATTGAGTGGTACATGTTTGAGAGATTTTGGTTAAGGTGAATTGCTGAAGTTATTGGTAAATTTTGTTCTTGCATTATAGCAAGGTTTGGATGCTTTGTGTATGTGAGGGTTTATGGTATTTGGTTTATGAAGAGTGTGGTGTATGGTATTGTGTTGGTGATATTGTGCTCATGGGTGAGAGTTGTCTTGGTGATTGATATTGGTGAGTAGATATGATTTGGTTGATGAGGTTGATGTGATAGGTTGCTATGACATGTTGTGTTGTGTATAGTTGATGCACTTGGTATTTGGTATTTGGTATGGGTGTATGGTATTTGGTATTTGGTATGGGTGTATGGTATTTGGTTTATGGTATTAATCATTCACTCCCCCGTTTTAGTGTGGTCGATGTGTCCAACATATCAATATCCAAGTCTTGACATAAATGACAAAAAATTGTCTAAACCAATTGTCCAACATTTCATGGGATGAAGGAAATGTTGTAGCAGATGTATATCAAATGGCGTCTTCTTCTTTTTCATCCTCATTTTTTATCAATAGAGAGTCTTCTTGTTCAAGTATCCCTTTAGTTGATATTATTGATGTCAGTGGCTTCCACCATTTTCTTGAAGATATATATTATACCATGGTGGATGATAGTCCATGTATATAATTTGATTTCACTAATTTATCTCAAGTTTATAGTTGCTTGAATTAAGAGTCCAAGGAGGCTTGCCAATAAAATGAGGCACTTCAGTCTACGTCAATGGTTATGCCAAGCCCTCATTCTTTTGTATTGTATTTAAGGATTAACATGCATATCAACAAAAATATTCTCTCACCAAGTATACTTCACATAGATTCTATACATGGTTCATATTGGGTATGCTACTTTCCCATGAACTCCCCCCATAAATTAAGTTATGAATATGTTGTCTTGTTAATTTATTGTGGGTTGTAACTCATCAATTTATTGGGATCACACTCTTTAGCATTCCTTGAACCTAAAAAATAATTTTATTCATAACTTGGAAAGATAACATGTTTGGTTTATGTTTAAATATCTTTTAACCAATCCATATTATTCATGATCTTGTTGATTTTATTTTTCATACTATATGTCTCATTCTTTTGCACATAAAACCTATCTAGTAGAGAGACAAGCTACACACTCTTCTTTTTCATTTCTTTTTCTCCATACTATATCCCATATGTAATCTCAAGGAAGTGAAATTTATTCTTTCTCTTCTTGGAACACTCTTAGGGAATTGAGGATATCAATTTCATGGATTTTCCCATCTTGAAAAACATTGACATATCACCTATTAGAAATCAGATATTACTCACTTCATTCAATTTTGATTTCTAATGATATATTTCATTTATGATGGGGGAATCAATCCATCTAGGTTGTGATCTAAGATTACTTAAACCTTTACAGAGTGTCTTAACTTCTACCATTTCCAAAATGATTTCATATTTCCTCTGACAAGGTTGAACAGGATCATACAAATGTTTCACATCATTATTGTTAATGAAAAGAAAAAATAAATAACTTGGCTTGCAAGGATGATGATTTTCAATCAGATTTTTATTTTTCTTGAATAAGATAATGTGTCTAGGAATTCAAATGTTTCAACAATAAATTAAATTGAGCCCTCTTGTATTGTGGGAAAACACATGATGACTATTTCTTAGGAAGAAGTTTGTGATATTTGATTGGTTGGATAGAAGATAAATACTTGATGACTGCATTGGAATTTGCATAAGTTTATGACAACAAATATAGTTCAATTTTACATTAGCTTAGCATGCTTTGCTTAGGATTACTTTAATTTTGGTCTTTAATTTTATTTTTAGTCTAATTTCATTTCAATAATTCAAGCATTTGTAAGAAGATTTCTTCCCAAACTATCGAATAACTTAGCATAACATTCTCTTTTGTTACGTAGGTTGGAAAATGGCTTCTGTAACTAGCAACTCAATTTTTTTTCTCTTTAATGAAGGAAACTTAGGGAGGTGTTAATATAAACTTGGCTGCTCATATTCCTTTTCAACATTTTTTATTAATCAACCAATAATGTGACCAACTGAACAACTGATCAAAAATATAGTATCTTTCATGTATTCCCATGTTGGTTTCTGATCTAGTTGATATTTGGAGTCCTTATCACGATTATTTTTTATGACCTACATAACTATAATATCCCCTCTTTGCCTCATCAAATTGGATTATTTGAATATTTTTTTCTAATAGTTATCTTCTATGGCATAGAGAAAGTGATATTTTGGTGAAAGGTATTCCATGTAATTTCCGAGGTTAAAAAATTCATTATATTCAAAAGTGCAAAGGACTTGTTCATGTCAAGAAATCTTGGGAGCTTATGGGTTTATGGAATGTTTCATGTAATTGAATTTTTTTAAATATGTATTAGCTAAACTTCTCCATTAACCCTTTCTTCTAGGTTCCAGGAATATGTATCTTGTTTCACTAAATAGACAATTGATTAGAGGATTGTGTTGCTATTTTTTTCACTAGATTATTAATTCTCGTAATCTTGCTTGTTCTTCATTTCAGATATTCACCCTGGGAATATTTATATTGGGATTGATGTTAAATGGTTAACATTTCTTGACTAATTATTTCCCTTGGACTACTTTCCAATATTTCACTAAAAACACTTTCATTATTACTACTCCAAATTTATTACCTGTTGTTGGGTTCTATTCTTATTTCTCAACCACTTTTTATTCTTTTTTATGAATGAAATTCTAGATTTAGGATTTTGTTGATTTAGTTCTCTTTTCATGAATTGGCTTCAATTTTATTCCTTTCTTTCTACTGGTACATATTTATTCTATACTTTAATTTGAATGTTGGTATGTTCCATGAGCTGATTTGGACTTATTAGCCTTCCTTTAGGATTACTCTTTAAATTTGAGTGGGGGGATGGTCCAATTCTTATCATATACTAAAAAAGTATTTTTACAAGTCATGAGATGCATGGGATGCTCTATTTGAATGAAAATTCATGAATGTTTTAGCCATTGGTATGTATTGATAGCTATGGTGGAATAGATGTGCCCATTGAGTAGAACATGATAATCCATAACATCTAAGTATAGGAAAGTGTCTATCTACCATTTTCTTTGAGCTCCATTCACTTCATATTAATAAAATGACCAATACTATGATGTTTTTTGTGGATACCTATGGGTTAAACTAAAATTCACAACATCTATGCAAAAAATAAAAGAAAATCTCATACCACCATGCTTCCTTCACACCCTATGTGCATATGCATATCTATATATAAAATCTAGAAGGGTGATCATAATTTGAAATAAAAAAGAACTTGAAAGAACTATTAATAGTATGGTAGTGGGGATATGTTTGTATGGTATTGAGGCAATTTAGTCAGTCCTATGGACACTCGTTGACAGTGAAGCAATGTTGAGGCAAGAGAGATGAGGAACACACTTATGTATATGCTTGTTTGTTCTAAAAATTTCAAACCCATGGTTAATGTAAAGTCAATCTAAAGTGTGTAGCCAGTAAAAGAATTCACTAATTGTCTCTTTGAAAAGGGTTTGTTAGATTACAAGTACTAGAATTATTGGGTTATATTTTTTAGAAATTTGGCGTCATTGTGGTACCCATGGTTATTGGAAAATTTTCTTCACGTTTTTGAGATTATACTTAACATTCATATCTAAACTAAAGGCCCTATACTTCTATTGATAGAGATAACTACTTATTCTAGTGTGTCACAATTTTTTGAGGCCACAACAACCCCTCTTTAATTTTTCTTTTACAAGTGAAAGGAAAGAGGCCCCCTGCTAAAATTTGAACTCTAATTCATAATCCTCTACTGCTTGACACTAATGTTAATTCTTCACCTACCATGAGGGACTTGGAGGTTGATCTTGATTGATGATTTTCTTTGTTGAGATATGTTTTCTAAGGATTTTATGAATGTATAAATTAAATTTTTAATCCTATTGCTTCCATGTTGTGCTTAATGTCTTCATCATACTCCTCAGTTCTGAAATCTTGATTAGAATCACAAAATCACTCATCCTTCCTTTGCATTTTCTGATTTGGAACAAGAAGTTTTCAGGAAACTTATCTACAACCACCCATGGTCATATTTGAACAAACCCAACACTCATTTATAAGTTTCTTGAAGGCAAAGAATGTAATTTTTGTGGGGTAATGGAAAGTGTCTTTTTCCGCGCATAAATGATCTCATCTTTTATGTGGTTGTAGGAGCAAGTTTGGAGGATCACTTCATTTGCATGACCAATCTAGCCTTGAAATGAATGTGGAGAATCCCTTGATGTTCTTACTATTTCCTAGACTTCTATCTATGTGGATATCATCTATTATTTGAAGCCAATAATCAACATTATGAACTAAGCCTTGTCTTGGCCAAACCTTAGAGGGATTTTCTTTTTTATCACCATTTCATTGATGAGGTTGGGACCTTAATCCTTATCCCAAAACTTTATCCTTACCATGAGCCTCTCTCTCATAGGTAAATGTATTCACCTTTTCTTATCATTTCCTTGAGGTTCAAACCTTGAAAGGCTATCAGATCCACCTTTCCCATAGTCCTATGTTGTGAGCTCATCGAATTTACTCTACGACGAATCTTGATTCAGAGTATTGAGTGTGCATCATCTTAACACTAGTTTGAAGCTCGAAGGACAAAATCCCATCAGGATACCCTCATCAGGTTTGTCTCATCAGTCTATCCCAATAAATCCCCTTGTGGTATTCTCGAGGTTTGAAAGACGTGAGAATTTTCATATTTATCTCTATCGGGTTCTTCTATGGGCCTCCCCTCCTCCAAAAACCAAATCTAAAGGAACTTCAAGCTTCTTGGATGTAGATAATTTTTGTATTGTCATCCAATGCTTGATTGCTACTTATCATAACCACTTTCATGCATTGTGGCTTAATGTAAGAACATATACCATGATATGATCATATTCCCTCTCTTTGAAATCTTATCAGGTGTGCCCTCCAAGATCTTCAGTTGGACTAGATTGACATGTGTTGTGCATTCGACTAGCATTGATCTCGTTTTATCATATGAGTCTCTATTTGTGTTGTTGATTTGTCACATGATGTGTCATATTTTTCCACATGGTCACTTTCCATTCGTCACATCTTAATTTGAGTGTTTGTGATGTCCATATGACATACTTACTTGAATTGACACCTAGTTACTCAAATTCCACATGGTACACCTTGCTCCTATTTTAGGTCCCTAGGTGCGGAATCATGACTGGTGTGGAACCTTAACTAGCATGGAACCCTGACTAGTGTGTAACTTGGCCTCATTTTCCTAATTTTTATTTATATTTTTATGTTTATTTTTGTACATACTTTGTATTTATATTTTATTTTCATTTAATTTGTAACTTATTGTTTTCATTTCTTCCCCCCCCCCTCACCCATAGGTATTCACCTAATATTTCACTTCACCTCTTCGTAGGCTTCTTCCTATTGGTCTTTAATTCATGGTAAATTCCCATTGCCTCCTAAATACCTTTAGGGACTATATGGTTATTTTATTAATAACTCGAGCCCATAAGCCTAGACTATTAAATCTCACCCATCAGATCTCACCTTATCACTCATTAGGCTTGACCTCCAACCATTAGAATTCGATGACCTAAAATCAAAGTGATTTTCCATCGAACTCCAATTGTCACACATAAGTTTCACCTTCTCACCATTGAACCCCGATGGGATGAGATTTCCTCCTGAATACCTTTAGAAACTAAATATTATTTTATTAGTAAATCAATCCATCAAAATCCTACCCTAATGATCCTCAACTATTAGAGCTAACCTTATCACTCGTTAGGTTTGACCTCTAACCATTGGACTCCGATAAATGTCCATTGGAGTGAGTTGCAATTGAAATCCAGTTATCATGCATAAGTTTCACCTTCTGACCATCAGACCCTCATGGGATGAGATTTCCTATAAAATACCTTTGGGAACTATATGCTTATTTTATTACTAAATCAAGTCATTAGAATACTATACTATCATACCTCACCCATCAAAGCTCACCTTGTCACTCCTTAGGTTTGACCTACGACCATGAGACTCTAATAAGATTCCATTAGATTGAGTTACCATCAGAGTCCAATTATCACACATAAGTTTCACCTTCCAACCATTAGACCCTGATGGTCTAAGCCATCGTGAGAAGGATGATGGAGCCATGGAAATATTTCACTCATTGACTTTACCATGGGACCCCGATGGAATGAACCTTAAGATATTTAATATTTTGGGTTTTTTATTATTTTATTAAATTTTGATTTCATGTGGGTTGGGTGGTAATTTTATTAGCTTTTTATTTTTTATTTCGCGTATGTTATTTTAGTTAATTTTACTATTTTCATATTTCATTTTTTTTTAATTTTATTTTGTATTTTCACTATGGTAATTGACCAAAATTACAACGCAAGCCCTAGGTCGTATGCCTCCTCTAGGCCCTTACATGAATCAACTAAGGGAGATAAAAAAATATATTAATCATTGAGTGTTAAACTATCTCATGCATGCGGTACAATGATTTTCAGGTTGAAGATTGACGACCCAGATTCATCCACAAGTAGATCAAGGGATTTTGAGCATTGAATTTCAAATGAACATATTTGAAGCTACAAGAGTTAGAATCAGGTCCATGATACTTAGTTGGAAAGGTATCGAGGAGAAGAATAAATTGAAAGAAGAATTCTATATAGACTACTGATAGGAAACCCTAGAAAATAGAAAGAATATAAGGTCAGAAATATATGGGAAAGTTCATTGTGCAATATTTAAACAACCATATCTGGTGCTACATGAAAAAAATTAGGTCGAGGATAGCTCACTGGAAATATAATAGAGAGAATAACATGATGGTACAACTGAGATTGACATATTGAGGGTGAAAATTTCAAGGAAATGTATAAAATAAAATAATCCTAAAAATAAAAAACGAGATTTGCAAAGTTCACGCAACCATATCTAGAGCTATAGGAAACTAAATCGGACCTGGAAGAGCATACTAAAAGGAAGAGATAGAAAATAATAATGTGGGATGATATTATTCATAATAATGATACCAAAAATACCCAAAAACATTTCGAGGAACAAAGGAAGAGACAAACAAGCATAGTTAATAATATTTTTAAATAAATATCATTTGTGATCTTCCTTAGGGTGAGAATAAATACTCAAAAGCATATGCAAATTCGATTTATAATGCTTTAATTTCCATTTACAAAAATCTAAGAGAAATTTGAAGTGTAAATGACAAAACAAAGGAAAAGGAAATGAATGTCCAAAAAAAGAAGGGGTTTCTCTTATCTGATAAAAGAGAACTCATTGAATGTACGAAGGGATTTTTGTCCATTGTATATACTTTAGATACTTTTATTTCTAGATATATGAAGATCATAAGGTGTTTTGAAGTCATAACTATTATCGAAGGAATTTGGGACTACTCCACTAATGTGTGTGTTATTTAAGTTTATCGAGCACTGATTACATGAACTATTTCTACGCTTACTATTTGGAATGCTTATGTTCTTGTGATTTATTATGAGTATAAGGATGATGTAATGGTTTTTATTTGCAACTATTTGTGTTAATATATGAAATATCATTGTTTCAGCATATTCTTGTCTACCATGAACTATTTATTATAGGAAAAAAATATTATTTTAAGTTGTACTAATCTATTAGTTTTGCTCGTTCACAGGATATGTTAGAAGTAGTTGTAGATTACTTTAATTTTTTTTTTAGAGTATGTTTAGAATTAATTATAACTCTTTTGGGGACAATTTGATGTCTTTCCCCATTTTCTTCTTTTAATTCTTAGTGGAAACTAGATCTATATACTAATAGGAAATGCTATACCAAACACGAGTAGGTCTAATTGGGACCCACCATTAGACGTTCTCCATTACATGCTTGAAAGGCCATTTGGACCTATCAACAAAAACCTAACTTCCATAGCACATATCTCTGAATGTATATAGAAACAACATATGATATATTTACCACATGTACACCAATATCTCATCTTTTTCTCTGCAAAATATCAGTTTCTAAAACATCCTAGAAGACATGTTACAATGAATGTATCAAACAGACTTGTTTGAAAATGATTTCATGAGCATTCAAGAACCCTAATGTGCATAGGGAATATCTCTAAAATTTTATAAAAACAACATCTTATATTTTTAACACATGTACACCAATATCTCTCCTCTATATTTTGAAAATATGAGGGTCTGAAACATCCTAGAAAAACAATTATCGTTAAAATACCAAGATGACCTAAATTGATTTCACAATTCAATATTTTCTCATCCATTTTTCACACACTCACTTTCTCTCAATGATTTATATTTTTATAATTTTTCATAACCCTCCATGAAGGTATGTGTCTACTAATTAAATAATTGATTCCCAATACCATGGGAAAATACCCCAAACGCATGGGTTTCAAGCCACCATTTCACTTTTTACTTTTTCACATGCACCCCCTTTTTAATATAATTGTAGAGCTATATATAAAAATCAATCTTAAAAAAATATGTATATTGTAAGATCGTAATATGACATTAATGAAATCACTAATCCTTTGAAATCAATGAA
>SNQJ01S0011993.1:207506-224479 GCA_010110895.2 Picea sitchensis
TGTTGTTTGCAGGAGACTCATGGTGTTGATATGTTGCAGGACTTTCCTTCACGAGGCATTGCAGTTCACATTTTGATATGGGATCTAGGGATTGGAGTGCTTGATAGTTTAGTGTTTGATGGCGTTGAGTTTCGAGTAGAGTGGTTGCTTGGGGAGTTGACTGAGATTCTTTAGCCATTGATCATTCTACTCATCATGGGCATTTGGGTGTCATGCGTGGTGAGCACTTGGAGATGCCACATCTTGAGGGGAGTCTACCTTGTATCACATCAGTGGATATGAGACCCCGATATCATAGGTAGTTGGATTCATTTGTTGCTTGAGGACAAACAATATTCCGGTATGGAGGACTGTAATGTCCCCATTTTGTGACATTATTACATTACAGAGTGTTATGCCTACCAAAGTAGCCAAATAGGGGTGACAACAAGTTCGAGAGATATTAAGGGGTTTTATTGGGCTCAAATTGCATCGTTCATCATATTCATCATCGGGATCCATTCTGCACAACTTGAATTTGGTTCCGTTGCATTCCGATAATTTTCATATTTTGAGTTATTATGGGTCGTATTTTAATTAAATTCACTAAGAATGTCATAATGGGCATATTACTTGGAGAAACCTCTTAGTGTAATAGCTTATCGGAACCGGGAGGAAAAACACTACAGTATAAAATGATAAGAAGTGACTTTCAGTGGCGGAAGAAGCCATAAAAATAGTTAAACCACTTTTTAGAATTAAAATGGTTAATTAATTAATTAAGTGATTTAATCAATGAATAATAAAATAAAGAAAAAATTAAGGGGTATAAAGGCCAAGATAGAGAACTCTATTCTCTCATCATGATAATTAATTATTTTGTATTCGTCCTCTTGTTTTGTTGAGATCTTAGAACTTGGGGTTTGGAGGGTTTTGGTGACAAATCCTAGGATTGGTTTCCAATGATACACCCTAGCTAGTCATTTTGTGGGGGTTTTGGTGACAAATCCTAGGATTGGTTTCCAATGTTACACCCTAGCTAGTCATTTTGTGGGAAGAAATCACTTTGATCTCTTCATTGGGAATATTATACTTCTAATCGAGTTGTGGCCAATGTGGCTGAGATTTTAGGGTGTGAGGGCGAATTAGTGATTGTGGGACGGGCTCCTATGCTGCTGGGCGCATTCTTTCACAATTTGGGCGCACTCTAATCTAGATCTGAACCAAAAATACTTGTTGGGCATCTTCTTATGCAGGTAGGTGAGTTGCATACAAACCTGGGCACTATCGTTGATGAAATATTGCAGTTGGGCGAGTTTATGAAGTGCTGGGTCATTTTCTTTCATTGTGGGATGAATACCTCACTGTCGGGGAGAATGTTGGGCTGAGAGAATTCTTATTTACTAGCTGGGCGAATTATTGAAGGCAGGGGACGAGTTCTGAGCCATTATTTCTCCATTTAAAGGTTGGATATCTCATGCAAGGCGCACAGGATTAGAGGAGGGCACATTTGTCTCTAAGGAGGGAGCACTTGAATAGTGAAGGGTGTATTGCTGATTGTGAAGGGTTGTAGAGTGCCAAAGGAGGGTGTATTGTTACAACAATGGTTGTTGAACCTTTGAAGGGAGTTAATCCCTTATTTCATCAAGTGTATTGGCTGCCAATTGTTTGGGGAAACCTACAACCACTACCACAATACTCTTGTTGTTCTTCCAGCCTGTATCAAACACAAGAAATATTAAAATAGAGCTACATCATTTTATGAGTAGACTGGACTACATTTTCCCTGAGTCGAATTTGACATTGTGGGGATCCAGAAGAGGGCGACCTGAACCTATAATATGGCCAGCTTGTAACAGGTCATATTATTGCAATAAAAACCAAATGTTTGTATGCATTTTTCCTTGTTGTCCTGTGTGTTAAATTGATGGTTATTTCTTTGTAAACTCTGCTGAAATAGATAGTCTGAACATGAAGCTTATTGGTGGCAAGTAAACATCATTCATCCTGAAATCTACATAATAAAACCAAAACAATAAATCCATAAACAAACAACAACCAATATAAGTGTTATATGGAGGACTGGAGTATGCTCACAAATTGTTTGACAAAATCTTTATATCAGAATTAAGCTAAAAACTCTATAACTGAAAAAAATAATATTCTTTAAAGGAGACATCTTAATGGATATCAATTGATCCTTGTTGAGGTCGTTAAAGTGACCCTCTCAGTGGAAAAATATTATAAATTATTTATTAGTGTATTTAACCCCATAACAAGGTCAGATCATAGGTTCCTGAGAAGCACAGAGTTACATCTGAACCCTAACCTTTGCCAGCTCAAACTAAAAAAAATATAGTGATGTTAAAGGTTTAAGTTTTGTGCAAGGAAAATAGTGTCGATTTAGGTCCATAGAAGAATAATTTACGAGGCTTCTTTATCCATTAATCAAAATCTATAGATCTTCAAAAGCTGAATGTTGACCTAAGCATACTCTGATTTAAGCATATTTCTCATCATCTACCTTGAATATAAGGTTATTCACATACTAAAAGACAACTTACCTATGATAGGGACTAATAGACTGTTAGAATTCGAGCAGTAGAACAGAAACAGTAATGTCTTTTAAAATTTGAGTGAGAAAAACAAATAGATCTTGTATTCAAAAAACAAATCTATATAGCTAGAGCAGAAAAAGCAACAAATGTGTTCAAATATAAGCTAGTATAGATATAACTAAAATAGATCTAAGGGAATTAACAAAAAATTTCTTCAAAATCTAACCTAGAGAATATATTAGATCAGTATCTAAATCTTGATATAGATCAATGCTTAAGGACAATTTTCAGATCTGATAACCCATGATATTCAATGCTGATATATATATCTAAACAGATCTAAAACTCAAAACAAAAACAGATCTGATAAACTAGATAGATAACTTAGCTTGCTTGAAGTCTTACCTGTGAAGGTGTCATAGTCACACAGTTGAGATGTAATACCAATTGTTATTATGCTCATACAAGCTTCAGGATCTTAGATCCACCATATAGGTTGGATCTTGGTCAAGAGAAGAATGGACATTCTTGCCACCAAGAAGAAAAACATTTCACATAGGAAATTCTTATACTCAAACCTACACACACAATTTATGTGATCACCAACCCTTATACATAGTCAAATTTCAATGGCCCACACACTCAAATACAGAATGGTTGTCACTTAAAGAGAAAGGGATAGATCAGAGCTGGAGAGACCAGGACAGGGATTAGGTTAGTGTTGGGAGGTCATGGCCCAATGAAGAGGGAAACCAGATCTGTAAGGAAAGGGCACGACCCTAAGAAGGAGGCCAGATCTATAGCATAGGCCACGACCCATTAAAGGGAGGCCCGATCTATTCCAGATCTGTAGTGTAGGCCACATAAAACAACACACCAAAACTTTGTGAATTTTGTGGTTAAAACTCTCAAACCCTCCCACAAAAATTTGTAGTTGAATTCTCAAACCCTCACACACAAAGGAGCAAGGTTACAACACCTTGAATAGGCCATGGCTTAAAGAGAAAGGGATTGAATGGTGCTGGAGAGAGAATGACTCAGTGAGAGAGGACAGATCTGCACTCTCGACTCAACAGTCCTGCGTTTAGGAAGGTGATGACAGCCTTACTCAGACTTCACCAACAGGTGTTTCAACCTCAACTCAGCACCCTTACTTCCAGACATAAAAACAAAAAAGTAGAATTTCCAAAACACCAAGGGCTCAAAGGACCTATCAAAAATACCAAAGACTGTTGAAAGAGGATGGTCGTAGCTTCAAGAAGGAGATCTACTGTTGCAAAAGGAGGCTGCAACAAAAGAGAGGAGATTCGCTCCATTTTGAGAGATATAGAACAAGAGTGTGTCTAATGAGGAGGGGTAGGTCTCTATTTATAAATTAAGCTAGGGGTTAGGCTAGGTGTAAAATAATAATTAAAATGATATTAAAATCAACATATTTAATTAATATAAATATTAATTAAACATGTTATAAATTAAACATTTAATTAATACTTTCACATTTACCCCTAAAGCCAAATAAACAAAGCCGAAATAAGCACAAGCAAGGGTGAAGGGGGTTTGACAAGGGTGACTGGTTGGCAATACCTTGTCCATTCATTCTCAAGGTGACCCTATTTAATTTTATTATCATTGCATATGGGATATATTCCTCATGTGGTCATGTCCACCTTCAGGGAGGGCATATACCAATAAAATACTTGATCAAGGATCAAGTTTCCCTAGAACTTTTTCTGGGGTCTTATCCACCAAGATCTAATACCAAGGATCAACCCATGCCTCAGGCATGGGTACCTTGGACTATGTCCAGGGGCCCTAGGCTTATCTAGGGGCTTTAACGGCTTGGTCCTAGACCAATAACCCCAGTCGTATACTGGGGTCCCACTCAGGGGTCTTTACTACTTGGTTAAAGGCCAAGAATCCCAGTTGTATACTGGGGGCCCTAACAAGGGTCTTAAACATCAAGGTACAAGACCAAGGATCAACCCATTCCCTCGGGATGGGTACCCTGGACATTTCCAGGGGCCCTAGACATATCTAGGGGCTTTAGCTGGTTAGTCCTAGACCAAGAACCCCAGTCATATACTGGGGGCCCTAAGAAGGGTCTTTTGCCATGGCATTGACTATTTGGTCCTAGACCAAATACCCCAGGAGTGCACTAGGGGCCCTAGATCTCAGCTAGGGTCTTTGCCATCCTCTCCGAGAATGGATCTTGCAGCTGCTATAAATTTAACATAGACAATTCAAAAGCCAATGTTCAACTAAGTCATATGCTGCATCTTAGACTTTTATAGAGAAGAAACCTTCACTGTCAGAACCTAGTCCTTTACATTACAAACTAACCCGTACTTGTAACGTATTTGCAATTGAATTTCACAAACCCTTATGTACAAGAGAACAAGGTTCTGGGAAAATTTACAATTAGGACCTACACATATCCTTGCTGGCCCTTTCAACAGTAGTGTGCTTCTACAACATAAATCCTAGACCCCACAAAGCCTTGCAGAACGTTGCCTCTCAAGATCCTTGACTATTTTCTAGTGATCTGAAATTAAGGTTCTTTCCCCCTAATTCAAAGATATGTGCCATGGTAAGCCATCTGGAAGACAGTAGCACAGAGTAATGTCCAAGGCCCCAATTTTTATTAGCTTACAGAATGAAAAACAACTCAATCAAAGGTTGCAAAACCAAAACTGCTGAAAACCTCAGTGCTAACAGATCTGTCATCTTGCCTAACTGCTACCATATCATCCTAAACTACCTGCAACATAAAACAATCAAGTTATATGCAAAATTGAACTTGAATGGAATTGATTTCATCAGTATTGAAAGAATAATGGATGTACATGAAAGACAATTTAACAATACATACTGCATGGCAGCATCAATGGTATGGTCAAATGATTTTGACATACTCAAGTACAGTCGCCATTGTTGTTTCTCCAATTGAATTGCACATAAGGGACCAGAATCTGATGTGCATCTAATGTAGGTCTGTAAGAGAGAACTACATCAGCTGGAAACATACTAGACTTCCCATCTCAGAGTAGGAGAACTTGAATAGAAATTGGCATGTCTATTGTGTAATATTGAAATTCATACTCCACCTGAACAAACCATGAAGAATAAGGTCATCCTAAATAAGGTGCTCATAGGTTGAAATGCATAGTTACCTCAGGCGAACAATACTACCTTTTGCAACTCCAACATATTCCTAAATATCTGAACCTTGTGAATGCTTGTTGAATTTTTAAGTTCCATCTTTCATTGGTTCTCTTCAATTGTCAGGTAATTTCTTGACACTAGCTACAAAGTCCCCATTACAATCCTGTTAAAATAAATTCAAAAGAAGAGTTAATACATTATAACAAAATAAAAGAGTTGAAAATATTTTATAACAAAATCGAAGATCTGAAAAAGCTTGACATGCAAAACAAAGGAAGCCAAAAAGCTTGTTGTAAGCTTCAAGAAAGCACAAAAAGACACACTATATATAATATACCATAACACATGCTATACCTATTTGTTTGGTTGTTTTTCCTTGGTGCAGTTGAGCCCTTATTGAGATATTATGTTGTTAAAGGGACAAAATGTGAACACGGTAGCAATTCTTGAATAACCTCAACCAATATTTTGGAAAACTAACACCCATTTGCTCCTCTTCCCATATCTCTCTGTCAAATTCAAGGAAAGCTTACCCACTACAACAGACTCAACTCTGGCATGAACCTGCACAACATCAATTTCAAAAATTGACCAACTAGATTAAAGTTTAAACTATCACAGTTAAATGGAGGTACTCACTAACAAGTTCCGGAGCATATCAACTATAATCTCACCACAAACAGTTCAAGCATGCACACCATAGGCAAATATAAAGAGCTACAATAACCATTCCACAGTAGACATTAATGTTATTATAAACACCAAGGCCCAGATAAAAATAGTTATTGGAAGAGGATTAGATTAGGACAAACCACACACTAGACAAGTCAAAGATTCCTGATAGGAGAGGAAAATTATACTGGACAAATAGGCATCAAATTCTTCTATCATTATGTTTCTTTGGAAACTACGAAAGAGAGTGTTTCTCAATACATCATTGCATATTTCATTCTTTCATTCAAGTGAAAAATGGAAATTTTTTGCAAATGGTCAAAAAAAATAAAATTGTTCTATAAATGAGGAAGTAAGAAACCTTGGCTAGTTGTGTTACAGTAAAAAGTATTCATCATGTTTTGTTCTTTTGTACAGAGGGTAATGAACAAATTCTTAACTAGCAGGACGTTATATATGGGCCATTTTGTACTGTCGGTCCAACAACAAAGCTTGGAAATCGTTGTCAGTTGCATCCCAGATGTCATATCAGTGGAAACACAGAATTAGGAGAAGGATGTGTGTTAACCATGTGGGTTCCCCATAGGACCAATGTACTCCTATTGCATAAAGTTTCTTTAAGAGAAAGATATGTAAATTCTAAGTTAGCTATTCTACAATCCACAAATTTATGAACTTTATAATGCCTTTGCCATTGCCAGTTCATTTTCATAGATTGTTTCCAAAACTGCAGATATCAGTAAGGTTTCTTTTTAATACAATTGATTTGTTATGTTGCAATTTTGTCAAACAATAGTGCAGTTGTTGGTGTTGATCTACTAGGGAGTACAGTTATTGGAAACAACAATTTTATTGGGTACAATGCAGTGGTTGAAGCAAAATGTCAAGATCTGAAATATAGAGTAAGTCTTCTCTTGCAGGCTATTTTTAATAAGTATCATGCTTTATTTTGTACTATTTCATCAAAAATGGTAAGAATAGGGGATCTTAATTTGTTTTTGTCTTCTTATTTTTCTTGGTATTATATCGAAAAGGCCAACATTACCACATTGTAATTCTGTAATGGTTTTTCTTGTTGACTTGTAAATTTGTTTTCTGGATTCCTCACATCCCAATTAGAATCATAGGAACTATTGTGTACATATTCTACCTTACTCATTAATTGGATTTCTTCATATATCCTTCTTGATATTGGATTAGGACCAAAAATATAGTGACCAACTTAACACGACAGGAATAATATAGTATGCTACCAAATTTAATAAAAGTAACATCTAGTTAATATAGTATTAACCTTTAATTTAATAAAGTTTCACAGGAAAGGACCTGACCCAGTGCCACTGACAGACTATCTGCATCTCTCTTTGTTTGAGTGATTAGGTAAAGTAGGAATGCAATGGAAACAGAGGTTCGCACATAATTTTACAAACTACTTCTTGCCACAGTCAACTCTGTACAGGGTTGGGGTTGAAGTCTAAGAAGGATCTCTATTTTCACTGCATCCCTCTTGACTTTACCAGTTGTGGTTCGCGGAAATGGCTCCCTTTGTGGAAAGAAGATCCTGGGAACCTTGAACTCGGATAGTCTTTGTTGCTTGCAATACAGTTGTAGCAGCCATGGTGACAATATGTTGTTTGCTTGACTCTGCATTGTCAGGTTCTTGTCTTCCCATTGCCAACTATTTTGTAGCTGCATACTTGCAGTAACGAGTTCATTCAACCTAGAATCAGGAATTCCAACAACCACAACATCCGAAATCCCTAGATGGTTCAATAAAATCTTCTCCACCTTAGAAGGATAAATATTTTCTCCACCACTTTTAATCATGTCCTTGGAACGACCGAGAAGCCATAATCTGCCCTCTTTGTCAATCCATCCAGCATCCCCTGTATTCAGTCATCCATTTTCACTAAATGAAGCTGCAGTCACTTCCTTTTGGCCCCAATAGTTTTGCATCACATGAGGACCCTTTGTTAATATATTTCCTACATTATATACCTCATTCTCATATAAAAATGTATTGCTTGGTTCAATCTAAATTTCCACATGAGGGGTTGGCTTTCCCACACAAACTCCTACACTGTGATCTCTGGAAATATCTTGATTGTCTAATGCCATTGTAATTTTATGTATGATACTAGGTGTGCCTTCTCCGATCATTGGATCATAGGAAACCATAAAATTCATTGAAGAGCAAGCCTCTGTCATACCATAAGATGAAAAAAATTGAGCTCTTGGAAAAAGTTCAATGGCACTCTCGAGAAGTTGTTGTGATAAACTTCCTTCTCCATTAAGTATCTTTTTAACAGTTGGAAAACATAGCTCCAATCCTCCATCCTTGTTTCTTTAAGGGTTGCAGTATGTAACTATATCAGCCAACATAGTTGGTACAATGATCATTTCTGTTACAGAGTGCTTCTGTATCACATTCAAAGTAGAAGTTGCTTCAAACTTGGGTATAAAGACATGGCATCCTCCTGCCATTAAAAGGGCCAATGCTGGAGATATTCCCCCAATGTGGCAGAGTGGAGATGTGTGGAGATAAACATCATTGTTTTTGTAGCCAATTAGGGCAATTTTGGTGAGTGATTGAACGATAAGTGCACTATGGATAAGGGCTACTCCCTTTGGTTTCCCAATGGTACCTGATGTGAAGCAAATCAACGCAGTTGAATCGGGTGCCCAACGAAAATCCAACTCCTCAAAGACTCCTACATATTGTCCAACAGACTCTATAGTGATCAATTGGGTGTTCATAGAGTCCACTTTTGTTCCCAGAAAGACATGATAGCGTAGACTTGGAATTATGTTCATAAAGCCATTGGACCAAGCTAGACAGAAGTTGTCCATAACCAACATGACAACATTTACTTGCCCAACTGCCAAGCATGCCTCTTCAAAGCTCCAACGGAAGTTCAAGGGAGCAACTATACATCCAACACAGATGATAGACAACAACCACTCCAAATATAAATCATTGTTCAGTGCAGGAATGGCTACAACATCCCCTTCCTTCAGACCCAACTGCACCAATCCATTTGTGTGGGCTGCAACTCTGTCTAGGAATTGTAGGCTAGTTTTATGTGCAGTTCCACATATTGTTACAGGAAGACATGCACGTACCACTGCTATTAAGATTAGAGAATGACCCACATGGCTTCTTCCATGACCCATTGAGACACCAACTATGAACTATTCTGAATTGCATTTCACTATTGTAAATTTCCTTTTTGTTTATTTAACAGGTTCAAATGCTCTGAAATAAAAGCCTCTACTACCAACAGAAATAGATCGCTTTATAGGAAAGGACACCTGGCCAAAGCTCAAGAGGTAGCGGAGGAAAAGTTCAAAGATTCCAAAAGCAACTGGATGAAGTAGTCATGTGAATTTCCTCATTCAAATCTTTGTGGTTGAAACAGGTAGAAATAAATTCTACACCATTTGTTGGCCTTTGTGGAAAGAATGACATATTAGAAGCATTTCCAAAAAGACCCTACAACATCTTCAACAATATGATATAAGTTAGAGGTAATTTGGAGTTGAGATCCCTAGTTGATTAATAAGCTCGATGCGATTCTCAAACACATTTTGGATACAGACATTGAGTAGAACAATTTCCAATATCTGTTACAACAATGACACCCAGGAAGTTGTGCACTATATAGAAGATGTTGCACATTTGATTCAGAGCGTTGGGCCATATGATGATTAGAGACGCCCTAGGGCACCTTTCTACACCTCATAGACCTTGGATGTTGGACAAATGAGCTCATATATTACAAATATGGTCAAATGGGCTATTAGATGGGCAGGAAATCCACATCTTGGATAGTGCACCCTAGAGCATGTTAGGCTTTGATTTGAGGACGTTGCATTTGGAGATGTCTGGACACCCCTTAGAGAGATGGACCCTTCTTTCACCTTGGGTGTTGGGTTTTTCCACCTTGGACGTTGAGCATATTAATGATGACATCATGCACTATGATGATTTGATGATGGTGGGACCGACCTACCATTAGGGCATTTGTTTTGATGATGAGATGTGACCTTTGATGAAGAAGTGTGACTTTTCACCATGATTTTCACCTTTTGATGATGAGACATGGCCTTTGGAGGCCCTTTCACCCTTCTAGACCATGATATCCCCTTCATTGTGGCATCCTACACTCACACATGTCATTTTTGAGGGTATGTTTTGGTGTATTAGCATGTTTTATTTATGTTTGAGGCTATTTTAGGGGTCAACCATGACCTATCCAACTTGTATCAAGGATATTTTATGTTTTTAGGGGCTTTGAGGGTTTATAGCACTAGGGTTTCCCCATATAAGAAGGCTAGTGCTCCCTCATTGCCAAATCATAAGTCACTCTTGTGGAGAATCACTTCTATAGCTCTCTTCTCTTCTTTTTCATCATGGAGTACTTCTGTGCACCTCTTGGAGACTAGTCTTGTGGATGCTTATCTTTGTCTTGGTGGGTGTTTCATGAAATTAGGGTTTCCTCATGCATAACAAGGTGCTATAGTAAGTGTTCTTTCCAAGTTTAAGCGTTTGTTCTTGGCATATTTTGGTGAATTCTCTATCTAATGGTTGAGAAGTTGCATGTTATCTTGTATTCTTGAATGATTTTGTTAGAAACCCCAAGGAAGGATTATAATTGTTTATCCCCTTCCCTTGTCTTATCCATCTTAATTTTGTTGAAGCACTCAAGGTCAAGTTAGGGATTGTGATTGTACATCCCCCTAACCTTGTCCTTGTTAGTTAAAATCTAGGCTTTATGATTCTATAAACTCTAGGGTTTGACTTCTTTCCATTGATTTCTTGCTAGACACCATAGAAGAAGTGGGACAACACCTAGGGTTTATGATTGTATAAATTTTAGGGTTGTTTCCTATAAGGTTAAGCCTAGAGTTATGATGGTATAATTCTAGGGTTTTGATCTTCGAGTCTTCTCTTGCTTTTATCCCCCATTGGAAGTTGTTGCATTGACTCCATATGCCCAAGGATTGAAAATGGAACTAGCCTTCTTGTTGCAAGTGATAAAACCCTAGTTTAAAACTCCTTTTACTCTTAACACTTTGTGTTAGTTTAGGACCTTTGCATTTGCTGTATTAGTTTAGGACCTTTTGCATTTGCATCTTCATTTACTATCATTCTTAGTCTAACTTCTTGCATCTTCTAACATCATTGTTGCTGCAATAATTGCATTCTCAGCCATTAGGGCTTGTCATGACTCATATTGCAGCATTTTAACATAGTTTAAAGCTTCTCCCTTTCTCTCATGAAATCATTAGTTAATGGTTTATAAGTATTTTACTTGGTATTTGGAATATCTTACATAGATTTCTTACTGATTTTAGAGATGGTTTATTGCTGGTTGTAAACTTGTTATATGCTCAAGTATCTTATCTTTCATACAAGTTTTATTGGAGATTTTATTTTCTTTGATAGTTAGTGTTCTCATGCACTTAATTTACTTTCTTAGATTAATAAACATCATTGATTATCTTAGTAACACCCCTCACACAAAAAACTAACTCAAGCCATCAATTCAATTCCTAACTCCTAACTCTGTTCCAGTTAGTCCAAGAAACTAAGATAGGCTGAAGGTTCTTTAGCTTGCTATAGGATCCCTGAGGTTGCTAGGGAAGCCTCCCCAGGTTGGATTTCAACCTTCACTAAAACTAGGGAAGTACTTTCCTAGGTGAGCTGCAGCTTGGTAACTACTTCCATATGTCACACTTTATAAGCACCTTGTGAATCCTTTGCACTAGGTGCTAGTTTGGTTGATACCAGAGATAACAAGCTCATCTAATTCTAATGCAAATAAGAAACCTTTGCATTGGGCCTTTTGACATACGATCCGGCCAACTCCCTTTTCCCAAATCACTGTTTTCTCTCTGCCTCTCACACTAGACCAATCTCATTTATTGTATGGGTTTTACCTTTTATATTGTTATTTTGTTTTGGTCCTCCTATAAAACTTAAATAAATCTCTCTCTCTCTCTCTCTCAGTATATATATATATATATATTAAATAGAACAAAACAACCATTCAACACACAAGATCAACAACAAATTCTTCTTTATTTATTTCGTGTAGAAATTGGAATGTAAATAAAACATCTTTACAACCCTTCTTATATGTAGTCGATTTGTACCTAGGGATCTATTTTGTTGTTTTACTCTATATCTCAGAGATGGGTAATATATCAGTCTTTTCTTACACAGGAAGAGTTTGGCCCTAGCTCAACCCTACTTTAGACAGTAGCTCTAATTGATCCGGCAGGCCCTAGGTCAACCATACCTGGTACGGATTGTACATAACCGTACAAGGGTATGGGTTCCTCTTCTTCGACTCAGCTAGCTCTACCTCTGGCTCGAGTTCTTTTGGCATGCCTTATTGTGTTGTCTTGCTTTCCTTTTTAATCTCTTTGAGATCCATCTAGGACTTAGCCAAATGATCCCAGCCATTGAGATAACTTAAGCTTACACTTTGTGTGTTTTTTCTAAATAGAAAATTATCCCTCACTATATATATTCTAACACTCCCTCTTAGTGAGGAAGGGGTTTTCTATGACCCCCAATTTTTCTCGGAAGTACTCAAATTTTCCTTTAGACAATCCTTTAGTAAGAATGCCTGCAACTTGCTCATTAGTAGATACTAGAGACTACTGAATCTTTATTTCCCCTTTTTTTCTATGTCCCTTTCTAACATTTATTACATCATATGCATGGAAAAAGGAAAGCATAAAAACACCGGGAATGGGTAATATTCAATTCATATGGAAACAAATTACCAAAAATAGCATATGTTGTGTGGGTTTTTTTCCCCTATGCTGGGATTGCTCTTTTTTTGTGCTTCATCCTCTCGTGTTTACTCTCAGGATCACCTAGCCAGGCCCTCTCAGCCAGGCATTCCCAGAGGACATTACCTGGCTCTGTATTGGTACTTTCAGTGATTGATGGAGACAGAGATGGTTGTGTTCCCTCATCTACATCTACCTCTATATATAGTGCAGAGTAGGGATTTCTAGGGTTTACATTCTTGGTTCAACCTTTCCAACTCACTTTTCTTTCATTTTCACTTGTATCTCTTTATATATTAACTTTCAGGAGTAGCATTGGCACTGCCACATTTTGCATGTGATTTGTTGTATTTTCTAGTCCCATTGACCTACTCTTTTATATGTATGTTCCCTTTCTTTGTCATCCATGTTGTTCTCTTTCTGCTTCATCCTTATGTACATGTGATTATTCCATGCTCTATTTGTTTCTGTATGAAACTACATGCCCTTTTTCAGTTACTTCCATACTAAGGTCAAGACAGGCATGCCACAGATAGTGCTTTGGCTACAGCTAATTTTACAAATGATTGCCCAATATTTGGACCATTTTTTTCTAGTTTGGTATTTAGAGTGTATTTATTCACCTTACTGAGAGTTTGGAAAAGATCTGATGGATTGTGTTTGGAGCATTTCCTTCATATGGCATATTTAAATTATCATCCACAGTGTGTAATTTTAATTGGAGAATGCTTTCCGCTCTCTTTTTGATACACAGTTGATCAACTAGTTGTTATCTTATTTTTGGCCAAGTACCTGTTATCTCTCTATTGATGCTAAGAGGATTGTTGCCTTGCATTCTATCTTGTGTCAGAGAGTGTCAAGACAAAGAAGGTTCAAAATTCTCTTCTTATGGAGAAGCAAGATATGGCAAAGCAATTGTAGCAGGCTGGTGCTTCAGCTGAGATGTATAAATAGAGGATTATGCGCCTTGAAGAACAGGTGAAATTATGAAGTATATGAAACTTTCTTTGGGTAATAGCCATGATATTTTTGTTCTCATATTTTCCTCCTCCCCCTTGTTTATTTTTCAGGTGATGGTTTACTTGGATCAAATTGGAAAGGTTACTGAAGATGGTCAATAGTATGCACTTAAGTGGAGTTGAAGAACGAGAGGTGAGTTAAAAGAATTTTTTCCTATCTTGTACATCATTGTTGTCATGTATTACATGGCTCAACAATCCAATCCGTTATATTGCATGCACCAGGTTTGGGAAAAAGAGAATTGAGGAAGAACTCATCGCTTTGAACACAAAATTTACATGCCTCAGTTCCCTTAATGATGGTGAAACAACTGCAGAAAGACTTCAAGAAGAAATCAAAGAGTACAAGACGATTTTAAAATGTAGTTTTTTCCATGATAGGCCCAAAGAAGTAATCATATTAAATCCAAAATTTATATTCTTAAATGTTTCAGTGTTTGTTAGTGACCTTATTGTCATTGCGTTGAACGCTGCAAAGGGGAAGTTACAGTGTTCATTTTCATCTTAGATTTATTGGATTTGTGATCAATTTGAAAGTAATTTTATTTGTTCTTTATGATAGGTTGTGATTACCAAGTGCTTCCACTTGTTTTGTGGCCCTTGTATTCAACAAAACTTGGAGACCTGGCATCGCAAATGTCCAGGATGTGGTATAGGTTTTGGACAGAATGATGTGCGGATTGTATACATATGATTTGGATGGTAAATATAATCTGGTTTTCTATCAATAGAGAACAATGTAGAGGTTTAAGAGTGAAGTTGGAGTTTACAACCAGATTGTGTTGGTAAAGATGTACCCAAAAATATTTCATTGGGTAGAGCAGGTTTGATGATATACTTTTGTGTCTTAGACCATCTCCTGTTGAAAGTCATGTAAAATACTAACTGAAAATAGTGATTCATGGTTTAGTGTAACCTTCCCCCATTTTAGGAGGGTTTTGTTTTACTGTTGGTTTTTTTTTTCTTCCCGACATGCTGAGAACTGGTGTAAATACCATCCATACTTCAAAGTTAAATCTTGGTGTTGTTGGTGCAATCTCTTTCAGGTCTCAATATTAGAGTTGTTGGGGTGGATTTGCTTGGTCTGTAAGTCATTTAAACTCCTCTGTAAGTGATATAAACTCACATAAAAAAAAACTCTGATTTCCTACCTTCTACTCCCATAGAGCCAAAACCATCACATATGATAATCAAAAGAACAAAAACCTTGTTCAACAATCCTAGAGAAAAATTCTGGAAAAAGAAATTCATGATACAATATGTATTTCCTCATCTCTAGGGAGAGATTCTTCACGTTGCTCTAAGATTAGGGATTTCTCTATATCATCCTTTGGTCTCTCAATGATCTTCCAATAAATGTGTGCATTTGCAAACCTTGTAACAATGGTTGGGCATTTTAATTTAGATTAAAGGATTTCCATTGTCCTGGTCTATCCTTTAAGTTTTAAATTGGCCTACCAATCATATTTTATCAAATAAACCTATGCATCAACAAGTTTCCCACCTGTATGACCTCTACCTTCTTTGCATAGGCTTCAAACCCTCAGCAAGGAAACCAAACATGCATTGTAACAAGTGTCATCCCAAAAAATTATACTCCAGTTCCTGCATAGACACAGAGTAGACCTACATTATTTGGGGGCCTGATTGCATCTCCATGGACAAGTTTCCATCCAGTTTCTTCTTGGGTTTCATCGTGTGTCTCCAATGATTTTAGTTTGAAATATCTCGATACAAGGTTCTCATTGTAATCATTGCTACCATCTCGGAAAGGAACAAAACAATCATTAACGAGTTTATGATAGATAACAAGTGGATTTGACCATATTTCATGAGAAGATATGTATCTCATCAAGAATCCCTTTTTATAGAGCTTTCCTTGAATGCCATATCATAAAAAAATATAATTTCTTTACCCTTGTCAACTTCTGCAGACTATTGGTTTGTGAAAAGTAATGCTTGGTGTTTGGGTTGCAGGTTGTCAATATCCTTTTGCATATCTCAACTTCTAGCTTCCTTAAATTGACTATTTCTATTTGAGTAACACCCATAAGAAGAGCCAGAAATCACTTATAGACAGGACCAAATTCATTCATCAAAACAACACGAACTAAACCATTCACGATTTTTTTTCTGAACTCATGCTTCGAGAAGTTCAAAAATCTATGATTTCTCGAGCGCTTGAGATCCACGTGGACCATTATCGTAACGAGCTGGGATGCCATACATGCATCCACATTAACGAACGTGAGCCTCTTCCCATGTAATACTAAGAATCTTTCTGTAAACCCTAGATCAGTTGGAGAACCAGGAATCACATTGAAGTTTCCAGTATCGAGCTTAATGTACATCATTGAAAGAGTATAGTCTGGAAACACCACAACATCTGTAAATTCCCTTGACAAAAACTGGACACCTGCAAAACCTTTTGGCACCTGTATCTTCTCAGATATCGAAAGTTTTTCACCAGCTGCTCGACACTAAAAACATTCAGGTCCGAACCACCTTAGAAACAACTTTATCATTGTGTCCTTGAGCCTATATATTGAATTTTTCCTTCTGAACTCCTTTTGTTGATGGCGCCATCGATCCTGTTATTTGCCCACTTGTAGCTTCCCCCTGTCTGCGTTTGTTGACTACTGCTCCAATACCAAGCACGCAATTTACTCTTGCTGAGCGCTTGGCTTTAGTGACTTATGTGTTGACTGTGTTTGACATCTGGACTTGGAGTTTGACATAATTTAGTATGATATGTGATATGGCTTAGACTTAGGAT
>SNQJ01S0011993.1:224489-254778 GCA_010110895.2 Picea sitchensis
GATATTGTATTTTTTTTTAAATACCTACAAAACCGTCGCTATTGCGACATCTTGGACTCTCTTCACGTTTCTCTTGCCACATCCAAGAGTGTCGCTCCCATAGAAACCATGTCGGAGCTGATACCTCATCTCATCGGTCTTGCCACCTCCACAATGTCGCTCTTGCCACCTTTGAAACGTCTCTCTTGCCACATACAAAACATCACTCTTTCCATGTTTAAAACGTCTCTCTTGCCACCTTCAGGACGTCTCTCTTGCCACCTTTGAAATGTCGCTCTTTCCACGTTTAAAACGTCTCTCTTGCCACCTTCAGGACATCTCTCTTGCCACCTTTGAAACATCGCTCTTGCCACGTTTAAAACATCTCTCTTTCCACCATCAGGACATCTCTCTTTCCACGTCCAAGACGTCGGTCTTGCCACGACCTAGACGTCGGTCTTACGATGTCTATATGGGCATTGAAAAATCGAATTCATGGTGACATGTGTCATCATAGAACGTCGCAATATAGATGAACACTCTGTCATCGGAAAAGCGACGTCCTATGAAACGACGTTTGAGGGGGTCCGATGTTTGCCATTCTTCCAACAATATAAAGTGGCAATTACGTCGAACGCACCATCAGATATTGACCCAGATGCACTAGTGTTAGGTTTTTGTTGACCTAATGGTAGTATTGGGGTCTACATCGATGATCCATTTCTTTTTATTATGCTCTAAATCAAAGTCTGAGGTATGATCTAAAAATGAGGTATGTTCTAATATTATAGGTATGGAACTCACACCACTTTTCAGTGTCATTCTTTGACATCCCATCACCCTTATTTGTCTATGGCTTAGATTGGTTTTCATGATATTGGATTTCCTTGATTTATCCTTTGTTCTATGAGTTAGGGTTGTGTTTTCCATACTTATTTTGTGGAATTTTTGCAAACATGAACTATTTATTACTCCATTTCTTAAATTTCTTCTCTATTTTGACAACACATTGCTAGGAGACTCCCAATGAGGATATTTCGAAGAAGTCAATACATGTTTGTATGTACTTGTGTAGACAAATATGGTACTTCAAAACTAGGTTCCTCTTGGATTATTTGATACACAAATTTTAGTTCAATGTATGAAATATGTTGGTGTAATCCGACACTATATGGTCTCTCCCCTGATGTAGAGTCTTTTGTCTCATATAGTAGTCATCACAAATTCCAATAGGGTAGAACTCATCCTTGGGGGAATCCATAGAGGATACCCAGGTCGATTGTCTACTGAATGGAATATATTCATGCATGATGTGCCTCTCCTAGAAACCTTCCCACCAATATTTGACATGAGGAGGGGATTGAAGGAGCGAAAAGGTGATATTTTTTCCATCGGATTTTTTTTTATCATTTCTATAGAGAATATGCATCTATCTTTGTTATAGCAAGATTTTGCCTCACCCTATACAATATTGCACAGAAGGAATTTTTCCATTTTCCTATGCAGACTTATCGTCCCTGTTTGTAAAGTCCAGAGAAAAAAATACATATTTTTCCACATGTATGCATCTTTCCTACCACACAACATGCGTATACACAGGTTGCACCACTACAACCCACATACATCGAGATTTGTGCTAGAAAATGAAAATTAATGTCACGTTTCCATGTCATGACAAGATATCTATGATCCTTTGCCTTCCGGATACTGGAAATGTTCCAACTTGGCCCTTTAGTTCCATTTTTAAGGCTATAAATGGGACAATTCCGAGCTATGGAAAGAGGAGAAAAAAATCAACTTTGAGAGAAAAGTTACTCTAGAGAAATTATTTACTTGATATTGAGTCTGCTTCCCTTTGTCCTTTAAGTTTGAACACAGTTTTCATCCCCCAATATCTTCCCTTATTGATTGAGAACCTCATTATTTCTCTTTTATGAGCTTTCCTTTGGTGGAGGATTGAAGTGGTGGAGGCCCAACTGGAAGGAACGTAGTTTCTCGGTTCCGAACCGTGCCAAAACGGAAGTATGTAACATTTTCACTTATGTTGTTCATATATTAATAGAAACACTCTTTTCTCGTCCAATGATATCTTGCAAATGTTTGAATTATTATTCCATGGGCGTATTTGTTATGTTTATTGATGGACTATTCTATTGAATGTGATAACATTATTTATTATCACAATATGCTTTCTTTGCTTGGTTGTTGAGGACTAGTTGCAGGTATATTTCTTTGGGTCAAGTGCTCAACACTAGACTTCATCGAACGTCTGGATGAGGTAGGCATTTTATCTTGTTTTTCTAGCATATTTGTTTTCATAGCATACTTGAGAAGAGAGTTGATTTTTGCAGCCATTTCCGTCTGTTGTGGTTTACCCTAGCCATAGAGAGATTTTCCTCATAACAGAATTGGTGACCATACTAGGGAGTGAATCTTCTTTTTAGGGTTTGGAGTACTTTTCTCATTATATTTCTCTCATTTCTATCACGTTTCCTGTCATATCATTGCTTGACAACCTCTGTTCACTCTGGGTCTGAGTTTTCATCCTTCTCCCTTGCCTAGCCTTGTTTTTTTAAACATATACGCTCTTTTTTCTTTGACAGTCACGTACATATGAGGGATGTCCTTCTACAAGATTCATACATATGCTCAGTTTTCCTAAACAAATGTGTACATCATCATTCATTTCTTGTTTGCTAGGTCTGGTGGTTGTTGGGTGGGATTTGATGTTTGTTGAGTCTTCTTAGGTCTCTGTAGTGCCTGTGGGATGACAAGAAACCTATCTTTGGTTGAATTTTTGTGCGGAGTGTTTCTCATCAAATTTTCATTTTGATTGTTCTTGTACATTGGGCTGGGTGTTTTGTTTCTTGGTATCATGATTGAGTTATCTCTTTCTATACACAATAGATTTTATATATCAAGTTTCTTTTTAGTCCATGCATTTTCATTTTTATTATATTGAAAATACAAAAATATTAGACATTTTGCATTGCTTGGCATTTTGGTCTTTTGATTCCTTGTCATTATCTTAGTGCATGTAATGAAATATTACATTTTTACTTCAAAATTGCAAAGTTGAAATTGAAAATTGTATTTGTTTTTAGAAGCATATCATTCATTGAAAGTTGAAATTAGGAATTTGCACTATTTTCATATTTATTTTTCTTGCAGAGTCATAACATCATGAATTTCATTACCATACCTTTTTGAGTAATCACGGCCACTAAAATTAATGCTATAATTTAAAATTTATTGGTCACAATTTTATTTTCTAGACTGCACAAACTGTCTTAGGATTTAGTTCCATGGAATAGGATTTTGTGAGTAAACATCTCCAATGAAATTAAATCAACATATGTGTTTGACGAAGGGAGTGGAGAAATCCATTGTATAATTGGTAATATCAGGAGGCTCCGCTCACACCAGAGTTAATCATGAGGTCACATGAAGTTGGTTGAAGGGATATCCCCCCGATACCTTCTTAGCGTCAGATATATTTTTGGGGATCTATTTGTATCTGGGGATCTTGCTAGTGCCTTTACCTCCGTGAGAGATGGTACTTTCAAGGTTTCAGGCTTTTCTACCCTACTCATACGGTGGAACTAACTTACAAATGCTCACCTATGCATCATTTATACAATGGTTTATTAGTTGTTTGAATTAGGTACCACATAGGTTACTTGCAGGGGTTATTCTGCAAGTAGCCTTGGTCAGATAAGGGTCAGACAACACACAACCTCTATGGAGGATTACCTCTCTAGGGGGATCTAACCAACTGGTTGTTAAGCCCACGAGGGACCTTATAATTGATTTTGTTACCTCCGATATTTAGTAGGGAGTCTCAGGCCATTCTTGGGTGAGACATAGCTTCTTTAGGGAGGGAGGCCACTTTCAACCACTTTACCCCATTTGTGTGCATTTTTCTCATTTGAATTTTGGTGTGCTCTTTGATTACTAGTTGTTATTAGGATTTTTTTTTTTTCTTTAGAGTCTTAAGTCATCATGGAGTCAGACCACCATCCCTACTGGTCTCGTCGCTTGTTACAATTACCACCAGATTTCGAGTCTTTTCCTTCTAAAAGGTGTAGAGTTATTAGACGTGGTACACACACATCCAATGTTTAGACTTGTGATTCTACAAGGATGAGTACTAAACCTATTCTTCAGAATGTTGGGAGCCCTTTGACTCCCACACCCACTATAGTTAATGGCACCCCTTTGACTCCTGCAAAAACAATGGTTGTAGTGCTGGAGGCACCTATCATTACTATGGCTTGCCCTATAGTGAATGCTCAATATGTTTCCTCAAACCATTTTGGGTTTCTTGGTCACTCACCAGGCTATAATGTTAACTCAATGGCTATGGCCTCTAGTCCTTTTTCCTATGGTATGTCAAACTTTACTTTGCATTTTTCGAATTCCATCCCAACTGTTGGCCCTCATGCTAGCATTGGGCTTGGGGGCACTACACCTCCTTATACTCCTTTTTCATTTGGTGGTTCTCAAATCCCTCAAACAACTCCTAATCTGGGAGGCATTCCTACTTTTAACCTCGATTCTAATCATATTGCTTCTGGGTGGAACAACCAACCTAGAGGACAATATTTTTCTCACGTTCCGTCCTACACCCCTTCCTCCTCAGTTTCAATTACTACCTATACGTTTGGCATGAAGAATCCACCTCTATCCTCCATATTCACACCTGGAGGAGGTCAGTTTCACGATTTGGGAAACCCCCAACCTAGATCCAATCCAGTTGGGGGAAATGTTTTATAACCCCCATCAGAACATTCCTTCTAGAATGATGCCCAACCAACCTTTTATGAATAAGCTCAGAGGAGGGCCTTATAATCCCGGACAGGGCCATGGTGCTTACCATAACCCTTGATGGGTTGCAGTTCCTCAAACCCAATCTTTCCAGGGAGCTTGGGGCCAGATGCCGCAACCCTGTCTCCCTTTTTTAGCCATGCTTAATCTAGCAGAATTTTCTAAGTTGATGATCAAGCCTGGGATTCATGATCCTACATGGCCCCCCATCCCCACCAAGATTCCTTCAAACATCCCAAAGTTTGAAGGTAATAATGGTGAGGATCCTGGTGATCAAGTTACTACCTTTCACCTATGGTGCTCCTCGAATTCCCTTAATGATAATTCTATTTGATTAAGATTATTTCAATGCACCCTCATTGGGGTCACTGCAAAATGGTATATCAAGCTACCTAGGGAGCATATGGGACCTTTAATCAGTTGGTGTTAGTCTTCCTTAACCACTTCAAATTGTCGGTTCATTATGATGTTGGCCTAGAACTTCTGTCGACTTTATGCTAGGACACCGTCACTCATATCTCAGATCATATCCAGGAGCGGCATAGACGAAAGAGGTTGATTAAGACCTCCATACCCCTGACATTTATTTTAGAATTGTTCCTCAAATATTTGTACCCTCCTATATCAAATGATGTTTCTATATCTGGGGTTACCACTGAGGAAGAAGCGATCTTTAAATCCCAACTGTTAGATCTCATATGCACTCAGTATCAGATGTTATACCACATTCTTCCAGATGCACTAGAGTCAAATTATGACCCTAGAAAAAATCTCGGACCTCATGACGACGACATTGTATGTTCTGCCAATGTAAAGACCGAGACTCGGTGACAAGCCATTTGAAAGAGTTGTCTCTAAAATAGTCTGCAGGAGGGCCATCTTCATCTATGTCTTCCAATCGCACTTAGTCGATGGATGTACATTCTGTGCAATCCTCGTTCGACCCAAATGGTAACCACCAACCAGGCAGGAATAAGAAGAAAGGACATAATAATTGTAAGGATGGGAAAAATAATAATAAATGCAAGGACAATGGTAATAATGAGAAGACGAATAATAATGCTGGAGAGGGAAAATGAGAAGGATATAAGGTAAAGTTTCACTATAAGATTTGTACAGACGATCAACTTACCCATTTATTCCCCAAACTTGTGGAAGTTGTGAGGTTGTTATCTCTACCACTCGTCATGCTGACGAATCTTTTCCCACATAACCAACACATGGCCTCGAGCTCCTCAAATACTAGAAATGCGGCTGGTGGAGTCAAAACCCATCGCTGCAGATGATGACCATTTGTGTATCAATATGGTCGATGCGAAAGTTAATGTAGCCACTCAATCTCAAGATTATAGCTCTTCACAAGCTATTTCAGGTGTAGAATATCCTCCTCCTCCAGACATGAATTTACAAATTGCAAAACTAGAGTCACCACCTCCTATCTTGAAAGGAGTACTCAAGCACTCTACCCACAATCCAAATTCTAGAGCCACCCAGAAGTACTCTATTTTTGAAGACCTGGGTCAAACCCCTTGTGCGATGTCGGATTTGGAGGAACTCCAGATGTTTCCTTCACAAAGGAATGCCTTACTATCTGTGTTAGAATATCTAGAACCTAGTGGCTCAAATGTTATCAAGTTTGACATCATATATGTGAAACCTTGCTTGCCTTACCATGTGGCGTTCCAAATCCACATGGAGTAATCAAAGTATACCATAAAACATGCAGTTGTTGATGAAGGCATTGCTACATGTGTGATGTCCCTAATCTATTGGAAATCTCTCATTTCTCTAACTCTTTATAATTCATCGAACATGTTGAATGCTTTTGACGGTCATTCCTTCCGCCCTCACAATATTCTTCCTTCCTTTCCAGTCCAGTTAGGTGGTAATACGGTAGAGGTGGAGGTCGAGGTAGTTGATGTGCCTCTTGATTAAAAATTATTACTAGGATGCAATTGGACCTATGCTATGGTCGTCATTGTATTGTTCATCTTCCGTACTCTTTGTTTTCCTCATGAAGGGAAGATCGTGACGATCGACCAGTTATCCTTTGCGTACTCAAGTCCCAATGCATCCGTTGTACCGTCGATCCCTGTGATAAAAAATTCTCAGCAAGAAACTGAGAATATCGGTGTTGAAATGTATTCTTCCCTTATGAGTACATTCGACTTCACGACACCGAGTCAGCATGTTTACCCCATGACCAGTACGCGCGTTTTGATAGGGAGGCTGATTCCTTTCCGCACTTCCTATTTTAGTGATCCATGGACCCTACCTTCCCTGACTTCATCTTGTGAAGGTAAGTTACATGATAGAATGGCCATGCCACTATCGACAACAGAGATTTCATATTAAGCTCAATCCCGATCCTGTTACCTCAAAAACAGACGAAGAGGATCCCGTTCTTAGGCCCATGTGGGCCACTTCATTGTCTTGTTCACATGACTGCCTCGATAAGACTTTGCCTCGATGAATGGTTATGGAAAACCTTGGGACGATATGCATCACCGCTCTTATTTTCTCCCAGATCTTAGAAGAATCGAACAAGATGACTTTTGATCTATTTTGAGTGAGCTAGTCGTTCATGTCGTAGTTCCACTTGATATGCATGACATTTATTCTGAAGGAAATATGGTGAGTATTTCTCCCACCTTAACGATAGATATCTCTTGCACCACTGGTAAGATTGAAAACATACATATTGGTGCAGATTGTTCGCCACAGGAAATCCTGATCTACACTGAACTCTTCAAGGAATTCTGAGATGTATTTGCTTGGTCATATGAAGAGATGCTAGGAATTGACCCTCGTATTTTCTAGCATGAGATTATAACTTATCTGGATGCTAAACTTGTTCAAAAATGTCTTAGAGTTGTGGAGAAGCTACTTAATGTTGGCTTCATCTATGCAGTTCCCTTGACTAAATGGGTGTCCAACCCCATTCCCATGAATAAGAAGTAAGGAACTATCTGTGTATGTATGGATAAAAGTGACCTGAACAAGGACTGTCTTAAAGACAACTTCCTAACACCTTTCATCGATCATATTCTCAACGAGTGTGCATGAACTAAAGTATTTTCTTTTATGGACGAATTTTCAAGGTATAACCAAATTCAAATTAAACCTGAAGATGAACACAAGATGTCATTTATTTGTCCTTAGAGTACTTTCGCATACTGGAAAATCCCTTTCGGCCTTAAAAATGTTGGAGAAACTTTTCAATGTGCCATGACCTTCACTTTTCATGATATTAAGCATATAGTCAAAGCTTACCTTGATGATCTTGCTTCTCACTCTTGTAAGAGAGTGGATCACTCTACGCACCTTCGACTTGTTTTTGAAAAAAGTTGTTACTATAGAATTTGATTGAACCCTCACAAATGCATCTTTTGCGTTAGGTCTGGTTGGATTTTGGGATTTCTAGTTTCTGAGACCGGGATCATGGTAGATCCATTAAAGGTTGAGGCAATACTTCAATTTCCTCCCCCGCGCACTATTAGAAAACTTCAGGGTTTACAAGGGAAAGATAACTTTCTACGTCGGTTTATAGTAAATTATGCCAATATCACTAAGGGTTTCATGCGTCTTTTGAAGACGGACACCCCTTTTATCTAGGATGAGGAAGCCCAAGAGTCCTTCGATGCCTTGAAGAAATCCTTGGTATCGATGCATCTGTTGAATTCTCTTGACTATAGTAGGGATTACCTGCTTTATATTGCCATGTATGAGGAGTAGATTGGTATGGTTTTGGTTCAGGAGGATGATGAGCTCCATGAGCATGTCATATACTATCTTAGTTGAAACCTAGTTGGTCTTGAACTTAATTATTCTCACGTTGAAAAGCTAGCTTTGGCTGTCGTTCAGGAAGACCAATGTTTGTGTCATTATATATTACTTTGAAAGACTATTTTTGTTGCTGATTTCAATCCATTTCAATAAGTCGTTACCAGACGTATCATTAGGGGAAAATATAATAAATGGATTTTCATTTTACAAGAGTTTGATCTCGATTTTGCTTCTGTGAAATCCATGAAATTGCTAGTCTTCGCAATGCTAATATCTGATTTTCCATGATTAGATGAGGATGTTATCCATGTTAATTCATTTGCAGATGAACACATTTTTTTTGTCTCGTCATCCAACCCCTGGTATGGAGACATTGTTCTCTATCTCCAAATTTTGAAGTTCCCTCAGCATCTCTCACGAGATGACCAATGACATATAAGATACCAAGCTAAGAATTATACTATCGTTGGTGACACTTTGTATCGAGGAGGAATAGATAACATCTTGTGTCATTTTTTAACTCACGGAGAAGCCAAGTCAGTCCTGAATGACTGTCATAGTGGGGCTTGTGGTGGTCACCTATATGGTCTTGCTACAGCCCGAAACATTTTTTGAGTCTGTTATTTTTGGCCTACTATCTTTAGAGATTGTATTGAAGTGGTTAATAAGTGTCACCCCTACCAGGTGTTCACTCAGAAAATGTGCTAGCATCCAGCCCCTCTTCACCCAATCATTACCATTATTCCTTTCACGAAGTGGGGGGTGGACTTCATGAATTGCAACCCAAATTCGGCTTGGGGGCATCAGTACATTATTGTGGTCATCGACTACTTTACTAAGTGGACCGAGGCCATGGCTACAATCAAATCCAATGAGAAGACTATCGCCTTCTTCATATTCAATCAAATTATCTCCCAATTTAGTATCCCAAGTGAGATTGTCACTGATCATCGTAGTCAATTTCAGAACGAAATGATGGAAGAGATAACATCTAAGATGGGGTTTAGACATGGTCATTTTTATCCTTATTACCCCTAAGAAAATGGACAAGTAGATGCTTTCAACAAGTCTCTAAAGATGATTTTGAAAAAAACTGTCAGCTAGAGTAAGTCCAACTAGCACATTATGCCCTCATTCAAGACTTCCACCAGATTTTCCCCTTTCTAGTTAGTACATGGTGTAGACTCAATATTACCTATTGAATATGAAATACCTTCTCTTAAGTTGGCAGTTGTGCTCCTACCTGACACTTATGATCTCAAGCGATGCCTTGTACATCTAGATAGTCTTGACGAGCAGTGTCGAGATGACTCTACGACTATCGAGGTGAACCAAAGATGTGTCAAGGTCCAGTATGATAAGTCTCTATGTCCTGAGTTGTATGTTGAGGGTGACTTGGTCCTCTTGTAAGATAAATCCAAACAACCACTAGGGGAAGGAAAGTCTAAACCCATGTGGAACGATCCTTATATCGTGCAATGTGTCTTGGAGAAAGGAGCCTATGAGTTAGAATATTATGAAGGGAATATGTTGGCTAATCCCAGGAATGGGATCTACTTGAAAAGATATTATGCCTGATCCCCAATATCGGGTGGAACTCTTTGTATAATAATGTAATTTAGTGTTTCTAACTTTTCCCTTTATTTTCATCTTCATCTTTCTTATCAAGTTTTCCCTTGGTTGGAAGATGTCAATGGAGTCTTTGGTCAACCTAGGATTCACAGATGGATCCAGTCATCATACAAGGAACTTGGATTCTGCCGCTTGGGTGGTTTACTCACCCAAGGGTCTACTGGTGTCTTCAGGTGGCATATTCCTAGGGTGATCCACGAATAATGTGGAATATAGTGCCATTATAGAACTTTTTCATGATGCTATCTCACATGGTATTCTCTCTTTAGAAGTTCACCTGGATTCCCAGTTAGTAGTATGTCTTTTGAATGGTAGTGATCGGGTGTGTGATCCTACTTTACTCTGACGATTCCTATGAGTACGTATTTTAAAATGACATTTTAATTTTATTACTTATTATCACATTCCTAGGAGTTCTAATCATTTATCCGATGCTTATGCTAATTTCATTTTATATTGGAATTTGTTACATTACTAAAGTAAATGAAACCATATCATCAATGTACACATTGTAAAATATAATTAAAGATGAAGATCCATGTTTTATATATATTTCAAAAAATATGGTGCTTATAGTACAAAATTGGGGCTAATACCCTCAATACACATATACAACAGGTACTACAATATCCACGACGTCTACGCCTGTGGTGCTGGATGTGTGTCATGTTAAAAACATATGGCATTTGCGAGACGTCAAAAGAGTCATACCCAAGCTCTGGGCACAAAAACCACTTGTCGCTGCATGGCTTTCGACATATCCTCTACCTGAACCATGGGAATCCTATGATTCAAATGAGACAGGTTGCCCTGCACGTTTTGTAGGACTCTCTCAGCTTCTCCTCCCACCACCTCATCTCCCCGGTTCCTCCATCGATGTCGAGGAATACCTTCTAGCCGTCATGGAGCCACGTTTGTGTTACACAAGTGTCTAGTTAGTACTTAAGCATCATCCAAAAATATTTTTGTTATACTATACAAAAAAACAAAAAAATGAAATATTTAAAAATATTTGACATACCTATGTCCCGGTAGGCCGTCCCTGGTGGGAGTGGAATGTCCGGATACCCTATGAATTTTATCCCTACATCGGGATAATCATCCAGATAAATGACCTTTTGTTGCCACTAGTAGAAGAAATCCTCATTGTAGGGTGTGGGCACCCTACCTCCCCCCTGTCATCTCATTACCTTGGTCCATCGTGCCATCGTTGGATCGTGAGGTCCTCTCAGAATAATCTTGACTCTAGGTCCAAATCCTAGAAGCCTCTTAAAGAAGAAACTACATAAGATAGAGGCAAACCCAAAATTCCTCTTACTCCCATGTTTGCACTCAATCAATTGGCTTTTCATATTTTCTAGTAGTGAGGTACACCATTCATACATTGTGGGTGTCAAAAACTCTACCACATAGAACATGAGCGACCTTGATGCCTGGTGCATCGAATCTGAACCTGTGATCATGGTCAACATGAGGACAACAATCTTTAGGATGAGATTTTTTATCTCTCGGATGGGGAGTTGACTCCCGACCTTTGGAGTCCCTGCTACACATTGGGCATCTATGTACTCCTCTATTTTCATTCCTCTCCCTGCTCCCTATGATTTGAGGTTTACAACCTCTCCTCAACGTGATAATATAGTAAAAAAGTAGATATCCTCTACTTCAATCCTCAATGGTTTCCCATCGAGGTTGAAGCTTTTATTCTCAAGGTCCCAATAACCCACAAGCATCTCAAGCAACCTCACCTGGGCCCTCATCCCTTTGAATTACCAAAATTTATATAATCCACATCTCTTCAAGGCCATTTCGGCCCCTGTATCTCTTTCCACAGTAGCAACGACCTCCTCATTCTCTCTTTCCCTCCATTCAAGAACGATCCTTCAAGAGAAAATTCAAAATTTGAGTTAGCAACCATAGAAATAATTGATTCCATGCTTGTACGCAAGTTGCTTCAGTTACAGTTGCTTATAGGGCTGGGTATATGCACCCTGTAGTTTTCACAGTCGCGTATAACCCATCACATGCACGACCTGATAAGAGACAACCCGTGTACACCGAATTACACAATTTAAGCCCTAAATTACTCAAAATTTGAAACCTAATTTAGAATTTTAATCCATTGGAAATTAAGAGAAGGGGAAGAGGAATTACCTGGTCCAAACAGTTTTTGATTTTATCTACTAACACTCCCACAATCACCAGTTGAATCTCAGAGGTATTTTGGTCCAATTTTCACTATTTGGGTAAAAAGTCAAAATGACATAGCAATTTTTGGGTTTGTTACTATTTATAACATTTTTAACACACTTTCTATAGTTTTGAGTCATTTTTTTCCTAATGGACTAATACAAAGGTGGATTGAGTTGGTTTTTGTAGTTGTTACTAGGGATTCTTGCATATTTCAACATTATGTTGGTCGTTCATCACCATGGGCAAGTATTTTCACTACCCAGCATATAGGATAGGTATCCATTCCATCATGCATTTTTGCATCGTCCTATAACTGTCACTTTTTATGCCTTAGGTACGAACCCATTTGTTGTGAAAGAGAACCTTTCATCTTCTATAATTCATTTCGTTATCAAGTGGTAGAGACTTACCGAACATAGGTGCCCTAGTTAGATCCCCTACTTCATTTGGTGCCCATGTAGAGATTTTCTCCATAGGACCCGGAGTCCCTTATAGCTAGTACATGACTTTATGTTGAGCCTCATTTCTCACTCATAAACATGCCGCCTAATACCTAGAGGACTACCAACCGAGTTTAATTTAATCTTTTTTCCAACTCGTATTGAAAAAGAGAAACGATTGTTGAGTGAACTTGTCTCTTTCACACTCATAAATTGGATTTGAAAGGACATCTATTTGGCACAAGTTTATCCCTTTTTCACACCAAGTAGACTAAAATTAATGAAAAAGGACATTTTTTGGCATTAAGTTGTGATCACATCTTATGTCCTTGCTTGTTGTATTGAGCCTATAGTCAGTTCTCTCTTTGCATTATAAATCATTTGCCTCAACAGTTTTTTCATCCTCAACCAAGCAGAGCCTCGTTAATATCCCTCACAATTTGACACCCTATACCTAGGAGGGAACATTCCCCCAAGTTTCCATATCCTGCATGCATCTCCTTGCATTGAGCGTAGGTATGTTCCACTGTTGGAACTAGTTTTTATTACTTGCGACACTCGTTTCCTCCTCTGTATCATAACATTCATTTGTCTATGAAAAAACAAAAAAAAGACGGGAGGGAAGAGAGTATTATCTTATATTGGCAGCAGTCGTGTTGCCTTTGAATAGAGCACAAAGTTATTGAGTCCATTTGTCATCATAATTTTGGGATTAACATGGCCTTAGGAAGCTGATCTTGTTACAGAGTCTTCTCTACCGAATGGTTACTCTTCCAGTCCCTATAGAGATTTTCATTGATGCCTTATGCATCTCATGTTTTCATCATTGATTCTATGCTACCGGAGTCTTCCATATGTCCCATGATCTGGTTCAAAGGAAGTCTATCAACCTGTGTCGACCACTTCTCAGAACTTTTGAATTTTCATGTCGACCATTCCCATAGTTTTTCTCAGAATCACATGATACGGTAGTCCTATCATGCACCCTGTTCCTACTTTCATCATTGGTAGGCAACCTTGAACCCAAAAGTCAACGTTTCATCATTGGTTATTGGTTGGGTGGTTTCCCTTGTGTTCAACGGCAAGAAATCTATTCACACATTGGGATTCTTGCAGTGTCTTGAATTGCATTAGCCTTATTGGTGGTTTCCTCTCCTTTGTCAACAGTTTTCATCATTGGTTGTTATTCAGAGGGTCTTTTTCATGTACCTCTTTCACTTGGCACACGCGAAAGATGCACAGGGTCATTGGTTTATGAACATGTTCTTCATCCAATTTCCTCCAAATAATGAAGCTCCTGCTTTGTACCTCGTGCTCACTGATGAGAGATGCCTTAATTCTCTCCTTTCAATGGGTCTCCTTCCATCAACTTCAACTCATTTATTCTGGAAACGTGACCTAGATTCTTATGAGTACCTTGAGGATTGTAGTCATTAGTGGAAGGTTCTATTTCCATTGACAGTTGGGAATAAATCAATGTTTCTAGATCGATGGATTCTTTAGGTGTTCGACATCGTCTCCTTTATTCACACTTGTAACAATGTACTCAATGCCTTGATACCTACATTGATTATTGGTAGGTTGTCTCATGTTTTTTAATGGTATACCTCAATGAACGGTAATCAAACGATGTCTCATTGTGTTCAAACTCAACTCATTTATTCACATGAAGTAGACTTGCACCATTGGCAGATTGTGTAGAAGACTTGAAGACATCACTATGTGGCCGCATCTTTCCTGAGTTGTTGCTTACTTTTCATTGGACCAATACCTATATGACCTTGGTGATCATGGGAGATTATATTGTACTCCATTGTATACAGATATCTTTAGATTGGTTTTGAGACTGGTTCAACTGGGCCTTGTTCATGACTATGAGAAATATTTACATGTAACCGCATTTGTATTTGCCTATTCATGGCCACAAACAGTTGTTTGGTATATTTTCAAATGGATCTGCAGTGTAATTCTACTGGCAACCATGTATGCAAAGTCAATACAGAATGTAATGAGCAACTAGTTATTCCAGCTAGTTTTCTATTACTCCACTTCTAGGTTATTTATAATGTATTTCAACCATTGCAGATACTCCTCTGACTACACACATTAGGGGGCATTTGTTATAGAAATCTTTTCCTCGCCCTATATAATCTTTCACATCAAGGCCTTTTTCCATTTCCTTATGCAGAATTATCAACCCTGTTTGTAAATTCCAGAGTTAAAAATACATATTTTTGCACATGTACGCATATTGCCTACTATACAACATGCGTATACACAGGCTGCACCACTACATCCCATGTACATCGAGATTTGTGCCAAAAAATGAAAATTAATGTTGGGTTTCCATGTCACGACAAGAGATCTATGATCCTTGGCCTTCCATATACTGGAAACATTCTGACTCGGCCCTTTAGTTCCATTTTGAAGGCTATAAATGGGCCAATTCCAAACTATGGAAAGAGGAGAAAAAAATCAACTTTGAGAGAAAAGTTACTCTGGAGAAATTGTTTACTTCATATTGAGTCTGCATCCCTTTGTTCTTTAAGTCTAAACACAGTGCTCGACCCCCAAGCTCTTCCCTTATTGATTGAGAACCTCATTGTTTCTCTTTTATGATCTTGCCTTTAGTGGAGGATTGAAGTGGTGGAGGTTCAGCTGGAAGGAACTTAGTTTCCCAGTTCCAAACCGTGCCAACACGGAAGTCTATAACATTTTAACTTATGCTAATCATATATTAATAGAAATACTCTTTTCCCATCCAATTGATATCTTGCAAATATTTGAATTATTATTCCATTGGCATATTTGTCATGTTTATTAATGGATTATGCTATTGAATGTGATAACATTATTTATTATCACCATATGATTGCTTTTCCTGGTTGTTAAGGACTTGTTGCAAGTATATTTCTTTGGGTCAAGTGCTCAATGGTGGACTTCATCGAACGTGTGGATGAGGTAGGCCTTTTATCTTGTTTTTCTAGCATATTTTTTTTCATAGCATACTTGAGAAGAGAGTTTATTGCTGCAGTTATTTCCGTCTGTTGTGATTTACACTAGCCATAAAGAGATTTTCCTCATAACAATCTTTCCTTCAATTAAGGGGATATCAAAATTAATATGTACCTTGAAGGGTGTTGCACCTATGAAATGAATTCTTATTAAATATTCCTCTATCTTTGTCGATATTCATGAAAGGATCTAAGCGAAGTTTTCCATCATTTCCTTCCTCTATCGCATGAGGGATTCCTTGATTACCGTCTTGAAAATATATCATAGTTTGTGATGTATCTTTTCTTCTACCATGGGAGGTCGCTTGGGATGGGGAGAGCGGTTGTCCTCAAGTGAAAATATCTCAAGACCTAAATCTCTATACCTTGACCTCGTCAGGGACATGAAATGATAAATGACAAGGAGAAGAATGATCTGATACCACCGATCGAGATTATGTTGAGAACAAAATGAGATACCAACAAAGCTATAGAAGAGAACAAAGAAATACAATGACACCCAACTTCTATTATTGAATAATAGAATACTATAGAACACAAAGTGGTTATAATCATTGTAAATTATATCTTAAGAGAAAGACATGTTGTCTATGCTCATCCATAATAAGAATTACATCACATTTTATTTCCTTCTCAAAGGACCTCCCTCACTGTGATTATACATGATATATTGAGAGGACAATATT
Source organism: Picea sitchensis (assembly GCA_010110895.2). NCBI lineage: Eukaryota > Viridiplantae > Streptophyta > Pinopsida > Pinales > Pinaceae > Picea > Picea sitchensis. Next base: position 241,047 of record SNQJ01S0011993.1, read on the forward strand.
TCCCATGATTCATGTGGATAAATTAGTATAAGTTTAGAAAATTCCATAGGCAAGTAAAACACTAGGAATTCTTGAGTGGTCACCCATCCCAGTATTAATCTATCCCAAGTGCACTTAACTACGAATTTCTAATGGGATTCGCTACATCAATGCTCTAGGCATGTACAAAATACCACTACAATATCATTACATGATGGATGTAAATAACAAGTTGAGATGGAATCACATTACATTCCCCACCAAAAGGTTGAATATCAAGGTTGATCAAAACCATTGGCTTCAAAAAAATGATTCAATGGAAGAGTTGAATGGACACCGAGAACCACTTGGATCATATAAGGGGAGAGAGGGGAAGAGGGGAGAGAGAGAGGCATAGAGAGAGAGAAGGGAGGTAGAGAGATAATGAGAGATGTAGAGATTGAGAAGGAGAGAGAATTGTTGGTCTTCCATTTTCACACTATTTTAACTGCTAATTAGCTCAATTTTTCTACCTTATCCTTCATCTTTTGACTGAATAACATTAATTTTCCACTTTTCCCATGTATCATGAAGGGTATATATATTCAAGTGAGGTAAATTTTTTGTCTTTGTCAATATTTTTCTACTTAATTGATATCCTAATTAGCCTTAAATATCATTTATAAATCATTAAATGTTTCTTGTTACAAGATATTTCAAAACTTGTAACAATTGATGTATCTCCTAGTAGCACTACACAAAAAGAAAATCCAATGGTCATATGTTGTTCTATATGTCAAGGGGATGCTTAGACACCTACCATATCTTTAATGAATCAAACAATGATGTTATCACAAAGAACTCAAAACAAAAGTCAACATAGCGATTCAACATGCATTCTAAAAATAAATGGCAACATATCAACAAGATTCCAATAAGCTTGAGGTTTAGATTTTGGGTGATATTAGAATATTTCGTGCACTATCATGCCATGAAATATTTTCCATGAATCAAGGTTTGAGTATGCAAATCTAAGAAAGAGAAATTTTGTACAAAACAAAGTTCAATAAGCTTGAGGTTTAGATTTTGGGTGATATTAGAATATTTCGTGTAGTATCATGTCATGAAATATTCTCCATGAATCAAGGTTTGAGTATGCAAATCTAAGAAAGAGAAATTTTGTACAAAACAAAGTCATAATAGAAAGCCATAACCGAGGACCATCAACGCATTTTTAGTGACATACGTTGAATGTAATTGCTTTAATTAGATACACATTTCAAGAGGCATAGTATGACAAGTTACTTTTTGAAACATGTTTAGAGATTACAATCTATTTTCTAGAATACTTTGTGTATTATAAATATGTCATTTGCAGAAGAACAAAGGAAGATACATATAGAAAAAGAAGAATACTGTATGCAAGAGTGTGTTGTAATTTGTTGTTGAGAATACTTTACAATTTTAATAATATATGATTTGACTCAAATATTGATGTTTTATTAAATCCCTTTAGTCTGTAATCACTTCCACATTGTATATCAGTCTGTAATCACTTCCACATTGTATATCAAAAGAGGCAGGCCCCCCTTGTTTTCTATACTACTATTTAGTTTATTTAGTTTAGAAGGTTTCACTTCAATTCCTATTTTAATTATTCCTTTGTATCATTTGTGTATTGCAAGTTAGCTTTATAGTTTAGAAGGTTTCACTTCAATTCCTATTTTAATTATTCCTTTGTATCATTTGTGTATTGCAAGTTATCTTTATTTTAGTGTGGAGTTTTTTATTTCATTTAATATTTATAAGGTACACATTTAGTCGTTGGATTATAATCAAACTAATCACAACAAGTTATTGTTACAATAAAGTCCCAAACTTTATTGTAACAATATAAAAGTTAAATGTTGAATGTAATCTAGTAAACCAGTTTGCAAATATTATTTCCTTGAATTTTGATTTAATTCCTTTTTCTTTTCAATATCTGGTTTTATTTGTTTATTTTAAGTAAGATAGTTTAAGTGGTTTTATAAGTCTCTTTTTCTTCAATAAACACTACAATGTAATTGAATCTGCATACATTTTTCATAACACTTCACAAGTAAAAATTTATTATGGGTTGATGAATAAATGAAATACAATTTATGTGACATATAGATTGATGGTTATTTTGGGTGTCGTTACTGGGGAAGAGCTAAAAAGAATTAATAAAATTTGTAGTATTGTTTTAAAAGCATATTCAAAATCCATATAGGAACAAATGCAAGGGAATAGAGATGGTAAGGCACAAAGATGAATTTACTATAGAAATTTTGTGGTGTTAAATACGGTCACATTCACTATAATATTTTGTGGTGAGTCCCTATTATACTAAATTCAAAAAATGATAGTATAGAATGCATGAATAGACATAGAGATCATATAGACATATTCAATATTGGAATAGGAAGAACCACTCCATCCACCACTCCATCTATTTTAAATCATGATGCAATAAGAGCCACCCCATCCACTAATCCATCTACAATTAGAATTGCAAGATGAGGACAACAAAATAGAATTATGGAATCTCAAGCAAAAGGAAAATACAAAGAAGATATTTCGAAAGGGAAATCTCCTGAAAAAGGTCAAACAATAGAAGATTTAGTATTTCCACTTGATCCAAAGGAGTCATAACTAATTAGTGGCCAAGACGAACAATTAGACATATCATTTCTAGAAAATCCTATGGAGGAACTAAGAAATTTTGTTTCATCGAATGAATCTATAATTTTAATGAAAGACAATATATCAAAGGACGAAGGAGGAGAAGGTAGAGGAGTAGGAACATGACCATCAAATGTCAAATATGAAGTTGTATTTCCCATTCTGTATCTCATAGAGATAATACAAATGAAAAAAAAAATCTCCCATTTTCAATGCCAAATTTTCATGGAATGGTAAATGGGGATCATAAAACTTTTCGCTTTGAATTTGATGTATCTTGTCATAGTTATAATTATTCTGATGATGTACAAAAGATTAAATTGTTTCCATCTACTATTAAGAATGAAATTTTTCATTGGTTCATGGGATTGGGAGGTAACTCCATTAAAATTGAGATAAAATCCACAAAATGTTTCTTACAAAATATCAAAATTATTGTCCAGATAGATATTTGAGTGAAGAAATGTTTAAAATGACAAAGAAGGATGATGAAAGTGTTGAATATTAGGTGGAAATATTTCATTATAATGTAAAAAGGGCTAAGAAACACCATTTAGAATTAGAAACTCTTAAAATTCTTCTTCTTTAGGGAATAAGGGATGAATATATATATCCACATAATCTGGTGGGTAAAGGAGATGTGTATCAACTAAATTATACATAAATTTGTAAATAATGCAAACACATTTCTCGAGGAAAATATAATATGGTAAGGGATCTAGAGACATCTTTTCTAGAGTCAATAAATGAGAAATCGGTGGGGTAAGTAAAGAATAAATTTGTAATGTATTAGATAATTTCAAAATTGATATTTTTAGTACTCTTCGCTCACAATTAGATACAATAAAAACTAAGAAAATGAAAAAAAGAAGAGAGTGCAAGTTTTTCTATTTTCTTCCTAAGTGTAAGAATAAACATCATTTAAGATTTGTTTTTCCTTTAAATAATACTAAATTTTGTGATATTCGTGTAGGAAAACATTCAATGGATAATCTCCCTTTGATACATGAACTTAAAGATTTTTTATCGAGGAGACAATGACGCTACAAAAAAACTTTGTTTGTTTCACCAAAGAAAACATGGAAACCTCAAGCATTGAGTAGAATATAATATCCTACACAACAATTTAGTTTACATTATTCTAGTAAAAAATACCCCCTCAACAATCGATTCCCCCCATTCCTTGGTAGACATGGTCTCTCCAGCAAGCTAAAAAAAAACCTTGGAAATAACGATGTTGATGGAGTACCTATGCAAACATGTCCAACTATTTGTATCCTTCACAACAATATAAAAAATATTCTCCACAAAATCAACAAACACAATATCCCCCATAGATTAAACACCCATATCCTACCCAAATCCAACCATAAATTTCACAACCAAAACAATTATAGCTAACAACCAATCAACCCCCTCCAAGACATACTCAGATACTTGCTCAACCCATTCCAAATCCAATTAATAAAGTACCTCAAGCCACTTACGACACTAAGTTTCAAATATTTCCTACCTATCTTATCATCCCTCTTGATTTGCATGATATTCATCTTAGACCAAGAAAGGTAGTTAATAAATATTCTCCTATTACTATTGAAGAAGAAATAGAGGAGAAAAATAATAATCAATAAAACAATAATTATATTTCTGTTCAACTAAAATGAGCTTGTTCTCCAATATATCAACCATAGTCGTTCAAGTATCCTTCCTTTCTAGAGAGGTTGAATTTGGACAAACAAATAAAGAAATATGAATTTGATTCATTAGATGAATTAAGGAATGTTTGTATCAAAATTCCTTTACTGCGATCAATCAAGGATATTCGAATGTATGCAAAATTAGTTACGGAATTATGTTTAAGAAAACTAGTGATCCAAAATTGATTTGAACCAAGAATTGATAAGGCTCAGTACCTGCAAGACAACATGACAAATAAGAAAGAATATGTAAAAGAATGTAGATGTAAATTGGATAAGACAAATAAGGATGTGAGAGAAAACATTTAGAAAAAATTAATTAAATGATAAAAAACAAATAGGAGAGAAGGGTAAGGAATAGGAAGTGAAGAGTGATGGCTGTTGGCCTTCCTGTATCCCCTAGATCTCCCTATTTCTTCACTCACACTCATTTTAAAAGGGAATTTTGGATGATGAGGAGAATAGCATTGTAATGGACATTTATGAGAGGAGAATATTGACCACAATCTGAAACTCGTTTTCCCATTTGTGTTTCAAGGTAAAAAAATCATGTGTCAATGCGTTGTTTTTCCTATGTATGTTGAGTATATGACTGGTTTAAAATCTCTTATGTAGTTTTATTAAAAATGGTTGGTAATATATGAATTGTTGCTATGCATCTTGTTTATAATTGTTGATGGTACGATGAGTAGTTTGTTGCACACTTTTTTACTGGGTGTGAAGTATTTCTTTAAAATCTTGGTGGTGGTGGCTCTCAAATACAACTATTGACTATTCTACACCATTGAGTGAACAAGACGACGAAAAATCCATGAATCTCCTTATAGATTTGTTGGAAAACATTACTAAAGAATGTTTTCTCTCTTCTTGGAGTCATTCTCTCTGTAGGAGCAAAACATTATTGTAGAGTTATTGTATCGAAGTGCTCACACATCGTTTCTCTCTCCCGTTGGGTGTGTTGAAAACGGTGACAACAAACTCACCCGTGAATAGAAATAATCCATTGTAACTAATCCATCTAAATTAGAATATGGATTTTTCTAAATTAGAATAGGATGTTTCTAATTAGAATATGGATTTTTCTATTTAATTGAATGCCCGTAGAGGCTGAGAAGTGACTGAGAAGTCTGAAAGGAGTGAGCCTGTCTGTAATCTCTATTGGCTGAATAATAAGATGACCGATACCTATGCTTGGTGGACGTAGCCCAACTTTTGGGTGAACCACGTAAATTGCTGTGTCTTTGTTGCTTGCATTTGTATTGTTTGTCTTATTGGTAATTGTGTTTTCCGCATTAACAATTACAACAGGGTGTATCTAATCTTTGATATGTTGTTTTATCCATATATGAGGCATTCCTTGAGTTTTGGATGTCCCACGTTTGATTTTATTGTTTCCTAACACATCCAAGCTTTGAGTGCATCCCCCGGGAATGTCGCACTTTTTTTTGAGCTTCCCGTCATTCTTGGATGTGAACAGAGATCCCGAGTGAACCAAAACATGTTTTATTTCTATCCCACGCAACTCATGAGTTTGATCTATTTTTTAATAACTTCCATGACTCGTTTAATGCGCCTACACCAAAACCCTATCATGCAAGAGAACCCACACATTGTTCTTTGTTGGTTACAACCCATGTTCGTTAGTCATATCGTTTGGGCATACAAAAATGTCGTTCCTTTTGTGTAAATGTGGCTATTCCCTAAACTTGATTTCAAGGAATTACATGGATATTTCTTTGCTTTCTAGATGCCCCATAATTCATCATTTTGGTAAGTTGCCACCTCTTCTCTATTTCCTCGTTTTATTTTGGACCAAACATTGCCTTGAGTGTTATGTAACATCACTAGTAACTATTCCCCAATGTCGACATACCTCTCTGGGTATTTTGGGTGCTAAAACTCCTCATAACAATTTTTGTGACACTTTTCTTCATAAAATAGCGTCCCAATGAACCTATCTGAGAAAGTCTAGACAATATGGTCATGTAAGAGCCATAAATGCAATAGGTGGAAAACATTTGGTAAGTTTTGATGGTGCATTAACCATAGGTTTGTTTTCAAAGATGATTAACTACCTAACTAGGTTGTATATACATATTTATTTTATTAAGAACTATTGTACTATTTTCTTATGTTTCCATTGAGAACGGTGTTGACAAACCTAGGTATGCCATGAGAAAAATGTGATTCTAAATAAATATTGTAAACCAAAGAGGAATTTAGGGTATCCCATGAAATGGTCAATATCAAAGGTGTGAGATTGCCTCACAATGGGAAATTAATTTGCCATTGTGTAAGATTCTAATACATATTAATATGCTATCATTACTCATTTTAAAAACTAAATAATGAGCTACATAATCAACCCAGAAACCAGAAAGTATTTTCACAAAGAGTGGTATTGATCCCTCAAGCAAAACTAAGAGACCTAAGTGGCATATTGGATATTAGAATATGCTAGGTTATCAAATAGATATTTTTGTAGAGATTTCATTTTTTATTGGCCTAGTTGTCATTACATTGCTAGCTATTGAACGTGTGCATGATAAATTGAGTAAATACATTTCCCATCAGGAGAAGATGACACAGGTTTGGTATCCTAAAGAAGACAAATAAATCTATGTATAAATCATAGATAGAAATGAGATAGAGAATATAACATTAATTCCACAAAATTTTTGTGTTATTGATGTGAGTGGGATATAATTCCCTCGGTTACGGATCAGATAGTATCAAATAAGTTCTATCCTTAACCAAGAGACTTCTTCCATAATCGTGAAAAAAATATTGTATAGATCAACATAGGTGAAGAAATTAGAGAAACATTGTAAGACTTAAGGGCTAGCAATGTGGAACTTTGAGAAGAGAATGTGAGATTGAAGGTGCACATTAAGATGTTTAACCAGAGGATAGAAGAGACAGAGAATCACATGGAGGCCTCTACCAATTTGTTTCCATTTCTTATAAATAAGTTTTAATAATTACAAGACTCCCTCACTACATATAGAGTATATTGGGATAAGCATAGAACACAACTTGTATACCTTCATGAGAAGTTAATCTAGACAGATAATTTCCAATATGATAGGTTCACATAGATGATGATGCAGCTGCAACATGAGTTCGAAGAGAAGGAGAAGGCCTTATCAAGGCTTCAAGCAGTTGTCAAAGAGCATAGACAATTAAGGTAACCTTCCATTTCAACTAGATATTCTAACACTATGACTGATACCACCTTGGTAAGCTCACCTTCCATATACATCTCTCAACAAAAACACATAAAATTTGAGAATCATACTAGGGGTATTGTCTCTAATCTCTTAAGGAAAATGGGATATAATGGAAAATGGATAGGAAAGAGGAGGTAAGGCATCTTGAGACCCATTGTAGCCACACTATGGGATAAGCATGAAGGCTTAGGCTACAGTGGAAGAAGTGGAAACTCCATCACCATGATGACCATTTTCATGAAGGAAAACAACAAGCCTGAATTTTCTTTCTCATCAAGAGAAAGATAAGTGGCGATAAATGAATATGGAATCTTAGTTCCACTTCATACTTCCTGTAGTGTATTGAAAGAGGGTAGCAATGAGGAGAGTTCAAAAACTTATCCTACACCTGCACTCAGAGACAAAAATAATCCAATTAGAGATAAAAATAAGAATAATAAGTTCGGGGGGTCTAAGTCAAACAAGACACTTATTTTTTTTCAATGTTGCAAGAAGATAGGGAAATCCCGAGACAATTGTTGGTACATAGAGACAAGCTCACATTGTGGAAATAAAGGACATATTGAGGCATTTTTATAGGATAAGAAATCCTCATGATGCAGGGCATATTTCTTTCGAAGGAGGAATGAAAAGAAATCTTCTCGAATCGAATAGCATACATAGAGGCATGGAGAATAGGAGTATGCCAATATGTCCTTGTAGAATCAACGAAATATTTTCCACCACTACAATTTGAGTGGTCATTGGGAAGAAAATTATTGTTGACTTCACCCAAAGCTTCACCCGAGGAACCACATAGCCAGGAGAAGTGTGTGGATAGTGAATATTGAAGAAGATGAAAAGATTCATGTATCTTTAGTCCAAGTGATAAAAGTTCCATAAGGAGTTGAAGTAGAAAATGACATCGACCTAAAAAATGAAGCAAGCAATTGTTTGGTGGAAGAGGGAGAGAGTAAATTTAAGGATCTTGTGCATGGGATGAAATATCATTCAACGCATGTTGGTTAAATAATGAATTTGCAACAGATAGAGTAGTTTACATATGAACCGAACTCCCACAACAAGGATATAGGGGTATGCAAGACAATCATTCAATTGATATGACCAAAAAGGCTTGTTCCCAAACCGAGGAGAAACTAATCTGAGTTGAATAAGGAAACCACACTTCCTCTTCAAGAGTTTTTATATTATGAAATCATTTTGGGGTCACATTGAACATATAAACAAATTGGACTTGGCTTCAATTCTAACAAAGATGGACTATCTCTAGGACAAACAAGGATATGGGAATGGATGTTGAGTCCAGAAATCGGATTAGTGAGCAGAGTTCTGCATGGAAGGGACAAGAAATCCAAAACCAAATCTAGATCCATAAACAAGGACTATATCCAGTAGCCAAAGACATGAGCTGGATCCATAGAAAAATTTATAGCTATATCTAGGAATCTATGATCCAACATCAAGGCCACATTCAAAAGAGGTAGACACACGTACATCGATCTAGATTGGTTCTTCAATATATTGGAGACCAAAAAGTATCTCAATGAGGAGGTGTGATATGAAATGGATCCAAACAAAGAATGGAAAAGAATTGATACCTACAAGACCACATGACAAACAAGAAACATTATGTAAAACAATGAATATGTAAATTGAATAAAACAAAAGAGGATGTGAGGGAAATGTTTTAGAAAAAAATAGTTCAATGATATAAAATTAATAGGAGATAAATCTAGGGAATTGCAAGTGAAGAGCCATGGATTTTCTCCTTCTCATACCCTCTATCTCTCCCTATTTCTTCACTCACATTCATTCTCAAAGGTATTTTTTCTTGAGCAAGATGAGAGAATTATAATGGATACTATTGAAAGGAGAATATGGAGCACCCTTTGAAACTATTTTTCCCATTTGGGTTCCAATGGAATACAATTATATCTCAATGAGTTCTTTTTCCTATATGTGCTGAGTATCTGACTGGTTTAAATTATCTTATGTAGTTTTAATAAAAAATGTTGTCAATCCATTAATTGTTTCTATGCATATAGTTTATAATTGTTGAGGATATGAGGACTAGTTTGTTACACATTTTTTTACTTCGTTTGAATTATTTTCGGAGCATCTTGGTGGTGGTGGCTATCAAATCCCATTGTTGACTATTCTACATTGTTGAGTGAATGAGATGAAGACAAATCCATGGCTCTCCTTATAGAGCTATTGGAAAAACATTCTAAATCAAATTTTCTCTCTCCATAGAATCGTTCTCTCTCTCTCTATGAGGTGAAATTTATTGTCTAGTTTTGGTATTTGTAATGACCCCGCTGTTACGACAACAATCGACATACAACATGATTTTTTTTTGTTGTGTTAGTAATTAAATATCCATTAAAACAACTTTATTGACACATCATCATATATATTGAAGAACAACATCAACCCAAATCAAACATTCCGGACATAAATCTAACACATCATTACAATGAAAAGCGATACTCAAATCGACAATTTAACACAAATAAATAGTGACCCACAAACAGTGTATTCATACAACTAAAAGATGACACATAAACTTACAGAATCAGAAAGATAATGACACACCATAACACATCTCCCTACTCATCAATCCAACAACCCTAATCCACAATTAGACATGGTGCATGAGTAATCATTCGCATAACTCATATTACATCAAATTAAATCCAAGACGCAAGAAAAATTACTAGACATTATCATGGCGCAATCCCAACCACATAAAAGTAATCATTTGTCACCTAAATTTCATTTCATTCAAGAGGTCTGATATCTACAACAATCATTTAATACATTAGCATTCAATGCATGCTAAGAGTATGAATCCTCTATCATCCATACGTAAATTTATTGATTTTCTTGCAAGTATTCTAAGCCATCAATCCATCCTTTACACATCACGATACACATCACGATGCATGCGATTTTGACTTATCTCGCAAGGCACAATAGAATATAATTAAAAATCAATTATACCTCAACAATAAATAAAAGGCATATTAGTGACCAATTCTAACTCATTCGACAACATCAATTATCCAAAGCATAAGGGTAATCTAGTTTTCAACCATCATACTTAACATAATCCAAAAGCGCAAGAAATCTAACATCTATAACTTTCATTTATGACGTGACCTGATCCAAATTATTTTTGGCACGAAATGCGAGTAGAGATATAATAAAGAAATTCACAGAGATATCACAGATATTCAATAAGATAACATAAATGTATCAGAGATGCAACCATAAACACAGATATACAGTAATACACAATTTCTATTAATGAAAGAAAGGTACAAAGATTGTAAAAATACAGAGTGATAGGATCGCTAGAATGGTGGCAACTTATCTCTGAGAAGAGATGTGATAGCTACTCGAATTCACAAGAAGATGATTACAATGAGGCTCTGAAGGCATTTTTACAATAAACAGGAATTCCAAAAATCCTAGACATCCAAAAACCTAACCCTAGGAGATGAAGCGCCAAAAGTCATGTGGGCATCGTTTGGGTAAGTTAGTACATCAACTTCCCGGAGTCGTAACTTTTGCATACAATCTTCGTTTTAGGCGTATAATAGCTCGTTGGAAAGGTATCATCGAGGAGATTAATTTTGGGGGATAAATCATGCCTTTAGCTATCAATGAGGACCTAGATATCAAAAAAAGTTCATTTGGGCCCTCAAAATGGCCTTGAAAGTTAAAACCTACTAAAAATAGTAAATTGCCAAAATTTCCAGAAAACTATTTTGAGCCAGTTGGAAAAGGTGGGTGGCCACCAATATCCACCTGGATCAATCCTCCCTCCTTAGGAAGCAATGGTCTCCATTGCGTTGGGTTCCTGGGGGAGAGGGAAAAACATTTGTTGATTCTGCATCTTGGTGAGTTGCTTGCCTTGCTGGAGACTTAGCGTTGCTCAGTTTGTGGAAGTCTATCACGAACCTGTTGAGGCTGAGGATATTCAACAAGTCACGCTAGATGAGAGGACAGTGTGCATAAGGAATCTTTGCACTTTTCTGCAACCTTTTCGACCTGCTTCGGTTGGATAGAAGGTTCTTGGGGTGAGGCCGTAGTGGTTGCAGTGTCCTTCTGTTCCCCTTTCGAATGGACTACGAAGAAGCTGAATTTTGCAGTATGAGATACTACCTTGCGGTGCTTTTTAGGTGGAACTAGTTGGAACTACCTCTGGTATTCTGTAGAGATGACCCTCCAAAGTAACAATGACACTGCGGGGTCGAGACTCATAAACAACATGACGCTTTCACATATATGGTTGGCCCAAGAGAACATCACAAACATCCAGTGGGGAAACATCACATAATACCTCATCCTTGAAGGGTTGGATGTCATATGACAATGGACATTGTTCGCTGACATGGAGATCTCATCCTTGGCGAAGCCACACGATGTTGTATGGTTGCGGGTATGGTGTTGTCGACAATCCCAACTGTTTGATGACCTTTGCTGAGATGAGGTTCTTTTGGCTTCTACTATCAACAATAAAATGCAGCGGGGTCTCCTTCACCCACATCTGTGAATGAAAAAGGCACTCCCCTTCTTCAGGATCTATTGGTTCTTCTGGTTGAATTGTTGCGGTCATGACAATAGATGTGGGGTCCGCGTCAATGATATGTCCTTTACCATTATTTTCAGAATTAGATTCTGAATCAGGGTTCGACTCTTTGTCTTTGATCTCAGCCACCAATGATTGTTTTTAGCGACATTCATCGGTGTTGTGCTAGGGGCTTTTGTGGAACTCACACCATTTTTCGGTGTCCTTCTTTGTCTTCCTGTGACCCTTCTTTTCTTGTGTCTTGGACTAGTTTTCAGAAGACTATTTGTTAGGTCCATCTTTGTCATACTTCGGTTGTTGCAGATTTGCAGACCCAAACTCCCATTTGTTCGGGTGCTTAAATTTCTGCTCATTTTAACAACATATCGATAAGCAGCACCGAGTGATGAGATGTCTAGAAAATCCATTTCAGTCTGGATGTATCTGTGTAGAGCCCCACGGTATTTCAGAACCAAATGTCGCTCAGAGTCTTTGATACCCAGCTTGGTACACAAGGTATGGAAGGTATTGGTGAAATCCGAAACTACTTGGCCCCTCTCTTGCCGCAGTGTGGTCCATCTCATGTATTGGTCCTCATAGTTGCCAACAGGGTAATACTTCTCCTTTACTGCATCCACAAAAAAATCCCAAGTGGGATCGACCCCATATATTCTAGACTCCTCTGTGGAACTTTTCTCCCAGTAAGTTTCCCACCAATGTTTGACATGAGGGAGAGGTTTAAGAAGTGCGACGGTGATATTTTATTTGTTGGAAAATTTATGAATAGAGAAATAACCTTCTAGCAGAGTTAACCATTTTTCTAAGGCTTTTGCATATATCTGTCCTTCAAATACAAGAATATCAAAATTAACTTGTACCTTGAAAGGCGAGGTGCCTCCAAAGTGGCCACTTGATGAAGATGCGCCTATTGTTATCGACAAGTGTTGAAGGATGTGGGCAAAATTCTCTATCATTTCGTCCCTTTGTCACGTGAGAGCTTGCTCAAGCAACAGATTGATATGATTGTTTCCTCTATCACTTTTCTTTTCTTTCGCCATTGAGGGTTTCTTGGGTGTGCGAGAGAAATTGTCTTCAAGAGAGACAATTTCGAAACCCAACTTGCTATAATCGGACCTCGTCGGGGACATGCACTGAAAAAATGATCAAGAGCAACCTACTTTGATACCACTGATCCAGATTATTTTCAGCACGAAATGCGAGCGGAGATATAATAAAAAATGCATAGAGATATCACAGATATTCAATAAGATAACATAAATGTATCAGAGATGCAACCATAAACACAGATATATAGTAATACACGATTTTTATTAATGAAAGAAATGTACAGAGACTGTAAAAATACAGAGTGAAAGACTCGCTAGAATGGTGGCAGCTTATCTCTGAGAAGAGATGTGACGACTACTTGCATTCGCAAGAAGATGATTACAATGAGGCTCTGAAGGCCTTTTTACAATAAACAGGGATTCCAAAAACCCTAGACATACAAAAACCTAACCCTAGGAGATGAAGCGCCAAAATTCATGTGGGCCCCGTTTGCGTAA
>SNQJ01S0011993.1:254828-273053 GCA_010110895.2 Picea sitchensis
AGATGATTACAATGAGGCTCTGAAGGCCTTTTTACAATAAACAGGAATGCCAAAAACCCTAGACATCCAAAAACCTAACCCTAGGAGATGAAGCGCCAAAAGTCATGTGGGCCCCGTTTGGGTAAGTTAGTACATCAACTTCCGGGGGTCGTAAATTTTGCATACAATCTTCGCTTAAGGTGTATAATAGCTCGTTGGAAAGGTATCATCGAGGAGATCAATTTAGGGGGCTTGATCATGTCTTTGGCTATCATTGAGGACCTCGATCTCAAAAAACCCTCATTTGGGCCCTCAAAATGGCCCTGGATGTTAAAACCTGCTAAAAATAGTAAATTGCTAAAATTGTCAGAAAATTGTTTTGAGCCAGTTGGAAAAGGTTGGTGGCCACCGATATCCACCTAGATCATGACCTCCATTGTGCAAGAAATTTAACATCAAGCATTACATTAATTCGTGGCATGAGCATAATCCAATTACTAAGCAACCTCCATCGACATGGAAGAAGTCTAAATTCTAAGAATCATTTAATACATTAAATTTCATGGTGCACGAGTTGTCTAAATACTCAATCCATTAATCAGGCTTCAACATTATTAAAAAGCGCAAAAATAAATTTACATAATCAATCTTGCATCACATTAATTACGCGGACAAATCACAACCCAAGTATTAATCCTTCGCCGCTAGTACTATAGTATTTGTTCCCTGCGAACAATTAATTTTATCTACAATTAATTTTATCTACGATAGAATAACTCGAATCTAGGACATAGACTAAAAAATTAAGTTTGGCTACTTTCCTCTTAAATTCAGATCCTACCATCCTACTTATTATGGACCATGACTAGATATATACCCTTAACCCCTTTGTTACTACATCCTCTTAATCATAATAAGGGAGGGTTCACCCTGATTCAAACACCACTTCTCACTATGTCAAGATCATATGGAGACTACAATTAACCTTCCTCGAAGGGGACTACTATAATATTCCCGAGAAGAGCACGATTACCCAACTTAGATGAGAAAAAAAAAAGTTTGGTAAGGGTAAAGGACTAAACTCCTTGATATCTAAACTCACGAGTTCCCTCCTTAAGGTAAGGTTTAAGGAAATCGTCTTAAGGAGAGAGCGAGAGGCTACCCTCACTGCTCAAAATAAAAACCCAGACAAAGAATTTAAAGGAAGAAAACAATAAATCAAAAATTATAACCTCAGGATTTCAACCCATCACCCCCCATTAAGGGACCAAGATGGACTGACCATATTTACTTCCGTTTAGAAATTAGGGCTAGCTGTCAAATTAAGTAAGGGGATTTATGGGGTAACGTTTCTTTACGCCAGGTTATGGGGGCAGGCGAACTTAATGCCGCTAAGCTTCCAGGCAGACACGCGCGCAAATTAAAACAGTAAGTCACAAAACCAAGAGCAATCTAAGGAAGGGATTATCGTTCCCAAAAATGCTAGGGTACAGTTCGGGAAAGGGAGATCGCTGAGTGTTAACACTCAAAATTTGTTGAGGAAGTGAAGCGGAATTTGCTACAGAAAGAAAGTGATAAAACGGCAGTGTTAAGGCAATTCGGAGAGGGAAAACTAGCTGAACGAAACGCCTGAGTATGAAGAAAACGCAGGGCAATAAATTCGTTGTGTAATCTAGCAATCACAGGGGTACTCGCCTTGCAAAACAAATTGTTGAGGAAGGAAGGAAATCGTAGTGAAGAATGGAGCATGCTCAGTCCCTTCCCAGGCCCTGGGAAGTCGCTACACCTCAGCACGAAGAGAAACATTAACAGGGAAAACGCCAAAGGGGAGGGAAAAAAACGCAAAGGGAACTGAGAAGATATCGCCGAGAGAATTAGTGTTGGGCATTCAAATCATAAAGGAAAAACTCTAAGAGTGTTGAGTCCAATTTCATGGACGAATCACATGCAAGCATTAATGTGCCCTAGAGACGCAGAGAGAACTGTGAGGGAAGTTACCCCTCGAGTTTGAGGACAAGGTGAGACAAAACGATGGGAAGAAAATCAAGGAATACGCAGGGATTGAAGAAAAATCGTTGATTAAGTGATCTTCTGGGAAAACAATTTCATATGGGTTCCTCCACACTCATTGCAGGCTGTCCCATCAACGCAGAGGCAAGGAGATTGATAAATTCACAGAAGCTAAGGATATTTGGTGAAACCGCAGAGGCTAAGGTTTGCAATGCGGTGTAATAGCAGGTGAACGCCAGGACAATAAGGACGAAACTGCTGAAAAGGAAGGTACCAACAACATAAATCATTTAAGGGATTGCACGGTGTAAGTTTAGAATTTCATAGAGCCAAGTAAAACGCATTTGCTGAGCAGAGGCGTACAAATAACGCAGAGCGTTTCGCTTCTCTTACACATAGGGCAAAGGAAGGAGCAAGGGAACGAAAACGAAATTAGGACAACATTATCGTCTAAATCTCAGAGCATGGGTTCGCCAGGAGGAAAACAAAATGGAAAACGAAATGGCATAAACTTCATTAATTTCATTGCATAACGCTAAGAGTTCGCTTACGAGAACATCTACAATTTGACTGGTTGCGTAGATCCTTCAATTACCACACCGTCTAATCAACAAAAATGAGTTGAATTTAAATTGCCTATGCCGGTCTGAGAAATGGGTTTTTACGCCATTCAAAAATACAATTTTATTGAAGAATTTGTCATACATAAACAGGGCAGAATCCATAACCTCGGGGAATGAACGAAATAATTTCCATAGAGTTTAAGATTTAACAATTCGAGAAGTAATACAGTTTAAGAGTAATAAATAGAGAGACAATACAGTTTAATATTTAACAAATTGAGAAGCAAGTTAGTCAAATACCGTAATCAATACGGATGTCGATACTGAGGTAGGTCGTTGCAGGTCTTCTCCGACTGAAACTTGCGCTTATCCTCGCTTCAGCTTGCTAATCGATGTGAACTTGTTAGTACATTCCATCCAATGCTAGGGGTATTGTTCTTCCCCCTTAGTCCTCCAGGCCGCAAGGGGGCCACGCACCACACAACCAGAGAAAATATAGCTCCCAACAACTGGGTATCCCAACTCTCACAAGATAAAATCAGTCAAGAATCTGACAACATAACCTTACGCTTACCGGTCATGATCCATACTCCTCCTCCGCCATCATTTTTATAGAGTTTTATTAGTGATTAGTTTCCCAAACCCTCATTATATTATTTTTCTTAAATATAATTAGGATAAACCTCCCCCGTACACATGTCACCCGATCCTTTAGTTGCACCAGATATTAATTAACTAATTAATTCAATTTTGCCTATTTCCCTCACCCACCTAAAAACATTCCTAAAAACGCTCATCGATGTCCCTTTATTCCATTACATTTCTTAAATGACTAACGCCTTACTTAAATCCTAGTTGAGTTCACAACTAGAAAGTGCCAAAGGCTAGATTGCCTACTAAGTTAGGCATTCCCCTTTTTATTCAAGTTTCCCCTTTTCTTTAAGTTACCCTTTTTATCTAAGTTCAGAATTTGCAAGTGTAGACATAAACAACAATTTACCCTTTTAATAATTTAATCCTTCATTAAAATTTCACTTTAGTTATTAATGTTTCAATTTTCTTTACCTCCTTCTTGTTCCATGTACATTTAGTTTTTATTTTTTGTTCAATGTTCTACTTAGACCTAGGTTTTAAATTCACCAGGCTTGGCGATAGTTTTTACGGGAAAAAAAATAGTTATTAAACTTTACTCATACCATCATTCATTTTAAGGCCGAGAAGGTCCTAAGGAGACATAGTTTTCTAGCTACTAGGTTTATTAACTTGAAAGAGTTAAAGTCATGACGTGCCCTTCAAGACTCACCACATGCTCCAAGGGTGCCACTTGCTTGCATTCATGTTTTATTTGTGCAACGTTCCCTTCAAGACGGACTACATGCTCTAAGGGTGCCACTCGCCTTTTGACTAATTTTGGTAGATGTCAAATCCTAGAGTCAATACTCCGACAGGTGACCTTATGGGAGACTAAGGACCTCTAAGGAATAATGAACCTTCTTTATTGCACGCCCCTTAGAATCATCGTGAGCGATTGTCACTGTCTTCCCTTACGGTATCGTGGACCTCTCGATCTAGGTAATTTTTAATCTACAGTTCAAACCATGGTGAGAGTGTTAGTAGGCTATGGTAGGGTTGTTGCAACACCTCTCCCTCAATATCTCTAGTTGTCATGGGTGACCCCTTTACTCATAATGTGAGTCTAGTTAGCAAGATATTGTCAGCCTGCATCCATCAACGAAAACGTGTCAGCGATATCAATCAACATCATAACATCTAGTCATATGTCACATATGTAATATCAAAACATTCAAACCATAATCATTCTCTCCCTGATTCGATCTTGAGTCCAAGGAGATCCATCGATTCCATCGACATCCTCAAATGTCCAGAGTCTCTCACACTCAACAAAACCAATCAATAGCACCTATCGATATAAATATCATAAAATAGTGTATCATCAAATCCACAAACATCATCATGCTCCATAATCGAATTAGTCAGTCATATAGTGAACCAAATCACTTGCACACAAGTGTCCATAAGAATAAGTCACATCATGTGTGCTCAAGAGAGAGATGTTACATACACCCCCTCTTGTTTTAAACTTCGTCCCGAAGTTTCACAGTATACAAATGCAAAAATAAAGTATCTGACAATATCTAAATGTCTAGTTATCAACAAAGGGAATCTGATGACGCATATCATATGCATCCTCTGAGGTAGCCGAGTATGGACTATTCCTATTGGACCTTGACTTGATAGATAGTTTGATGTCGTAGTTGTGGAATGCGATGGTCCAGAAAGAATATTGGCTCCACCGTGAGTGCACTCTCGCCCAATATCAACCAAGAATTCAATCAATCTCATGTGTAGGATCACTGACCTAAATTCACACACAGATACAAGATAAACATCATGAAATGCCTCAAGAATGAGGCATGACTAGTCATTAGGCCCTTCATAATTATGGTCGATGCGACGTGCATTGACCAACCCTTTTGTCGATCCTGTGATTCTTCCATCCCCTTTTGTATTGTTTGCATTTATTCTTTCAATTATTGGATCACTTTTGGTCCTACTCGGACCCTATCCTCGAGTCGATCCAAACTCAAAGGCGTTTGACACTCTGTCCCATAAGAAACTCAAACTACAACATCTTAATGGTGCATTGATAGTTGTTGTTGTAAGCCAACTGTACTAGTGGCAAGAACTATTTCCAACGTTTTTGTTCGTCCAACATACACATATGCAACACTACCTTCCAAAGTTTGGTTCCTTCATTTTGTCGCCCTATCTGCCTCTGGGTCATACGTGGTACTAATGTTAAGTGGGGTTCCTAAGGCCCCTTGGAAACTAGTCCAAAATCATCTTGTATACATCGATCCTCGATCAGATATGATCCTTTTAGTACGTTGGTAGTCTCAAAATCTTATTGATATAAACTCTAGCTATACTTGGCACCTAATGTGTTGTACACACAGGGTCAAAATTCAACTATCACGAAAATCGATTCGTGCCTCCTTCACATCAGTGACAATTTTCTCAAAGAATTCCATCGAAATAAATTCTCATTTTGATTCTGGAATAGCCAGTGGCCGTAGCAATCCTACCGGATGTCTATGTTTATCCTTCACTTGTTGACCTTCTAGAAATTTCACAACGCAGTCGATGATGTCCTCGTGTATCCCTTCTAGAAGAATAAGAGCTTAAGGTCTGTCCTCACCTTCATGACTCTTGAATGACCCATGTGCACTACTCTATGAGCTTCCCATAAGATCAAAAATTCTCAATTCGTCGTTGGGTTGTAAGTAAAACTGGTTATTATATCTCAATGATTTGTCGTTATCGACAGTATATCCCTCAATTTTGGTACCAACATGGTATCTTGTCTAATAGAATTTCCTTAACCTCTTAATACCATTCATCGTCGCATTTTAGTTAGAATCATTTCACAAAGATTCATCCGAAAAGGCACCACTGAAAATAAGCATGGTCTCTAACTCAACACACCCGCCTCTATTCTTTTCTCCTTTTATGTAGGTAATGTCAAAATCGTACTTGCTAAAAATTTCTGACCAATGCCTTTGTCATGTGTTCAAGTCACTTTGCGTAATAAGGTGTTGTGAACCATAGTGATTCATTTTCTTTTGTTTGAAATTTCATCCAATTGGGTAGTGTCTCTCCAATCTCAGGGCATACACAATGGCTAATAAATCCAAGTTATGTGTCGCATAGTTCTCCTCATGATTTCATAACTTTCTCGAGATGTAAGCGATCACTCAACTGTCCTGCATCAAGACTCCACATAAGCCTTCCAAGGTGATACATTTGGACATATAAGTCCTAGGTCCAACAAATCCTTCAGTTTCACCTTCAACTCTAGTAACTTAGGGGTCAACATCTGATAAGGATTTCTTGTCATCGATTCAGTTCTAGGTTTTAGGTCAATGGTAAATTCCATCTTGGCTTCGACGACAAACTTGGTAATTCTTTTGGGAATCACGCCCGCAAACTCTCGTACTACCGTAAGGTCTTCTAATCCTTTCGCCATGCGCTTGACGTTCGGCTCTAAGTATGCATATAACTTGCATCCTTTCACGTTCTCTCTTGTAGCTATATGGAAGAAATGAACCTTGGGGATACTCCTCATCTTTTTCCTACAATCGTACTTATCTATCCTTACTCACCTGCCTCATCTTACCATTGAGTATTGTGTCATGCGATTCCCACCATTCCATACTGATCATGAAGTCATAAGACCTTAAGATAATGATGTAGTTCAGACTTTGTTACACTATCCCCAAGTTAAACCGATAGTTCATACCCCTTCCTCCAACCATTCGGTTGGTACCTGAATCTAGATATACCAATATAAACTCGTCTTGTCGAATGAATTTGCCTAAATTCCTTCAACACTATACTAGAATTAGATCTCTCTATAGCATCAGGGTCTACAAATACTAAAATTTCATTTGGAGATGGAACCTAATGCCTCGAGTACAATGGATTGGTGCTCATCCTGGCGGTTATTTACCATGGTTAAGAATTTGATGGGCCTTTCCCATATCTACCCCGATAGTGTGTCCTATTTATTCAACCACTATGGCCCCTTTCAACCATATAGTCTTGCTAGTAAAGTTGTTGGCCCACCAACCTAATATCTTGGTCTATTTTGCTAACAAGCCTAAATGACGACTTCTAGCAGTGCTTCCACAGATGCAGTGGTCCCCTATAGGGAGCCCTCTACTAAGGAACCTATCATCAAGGTGTCATGAACAAGAATCCTATAGATGTATCTTGGTACCAAGAGGTTCGTTCTAGATGATGTCTAATGTTGTTGCGTACTAGAGGTTGTCAGTCCAAACGGTCCTGTAGGAGTCCTGATAAGAATCCTGTGGTCAAATATTCCTTATCTAATAGGCCTACTAGACTACATCATGCAACATCTAAGGAATTTAAATCCTCACATTCAAACAAAATCTAGAGATAAGGTCGGTCATGAACTTGATGATCTCTGAATTCTTCATGTTCAAATGTGGGGCATACCTAAGTAGCTCCATAAATCTGGTCTCATAATACGACACCATACAACCACCTTATTGTAAGGCATTGAACTCATCGAGCTAGATCTCAATTAATTACTCTAACAAATACTTCTCCTAGAAACTTTCCCCTAACACGACTTTGATGACCATTTTTATCTTATGTAAGAGTGTCTTCCTGATGAAGGAGCATCAACAACAAAGCACAAGTGGAAGATAGTTGAGCGCACTAGCGCTTATCTTGAAATATTTTGAATTCCAATGTTGGGGTATTAATGTAATATTTGAAAAATATTTTGAGTTATGAATGTCTTTAATGATTGGAGGTTGATCAATCACATAATATTGATGGGGGAATGTATTTTTCTTTAATGTGAAGGATTGTAGTACATATTTGGAGCATTCTCTCTTATTCGTCTGACTCAAATATTTATTCTAATAAATGTTAAGTAGTTGAAATATTTTATTTTCAATAAGATAGATTAGAGTAGTTGGAGGGAACAAATCAAAGAGTCCCTTTATATAAAGGTTTGTATCGTTTTTGATATAAGGGTCCTAAATCTAGTGCGTAGATTTCCATTGTACCCAAGAACCGAGAGCTATGGAGAATTAGTATATGTATGAATGTAATTTTTAGTTGAATGAATATAACAAAGGAATGTTATCCAAATCTATGTTTTTTTTGTATCTATCTGAATGATTGAATGATAGATTTCTTGTTTTATTCCCTGTTATTCTTGTTATATATCTGTGCATGCATTTACATGGTTGAATGTATGAGTCACTATGAAGAGTGAATAAGTTTCATTTGTTTCTCTTCTATGTGAAGGTGCAAGGAGTACATAGTGTCCGTAAGGAGTGCATTGACAAAGTTTGTATCGACTCGAAAGCTCAGAAGAGATAGAGTGAACTTATTTCTGCAAGGAGTGCATGATGTCCACAAGGAGTCCGTGATAGAGTTTTCATAATCGAAAGCTTACGAGGAGCAGTGAGACTTTAGTCATAGAAGAGAGAAGGAGTTTAATAACATTTGCAAAGAGTGTGAGACCATCCACAGAGAAGTTAGGTGTGGAAGAGAACCTACTGCAAGGTGTGCACAGGTCGAGGTTTTGACTAAGTGTTGAAGAGAGTGTTCCAAGGAACCAGAGAAATTCGAAGAAGTTAAGCTCAGAGGGAGAGAAGCGGATAACTCCAAATGATCAAATATGGAAGAGCTATATGGAATTTGACTGCAAGGAGTTTCGAAACTTTGTAGTTCGAGATTTTGGAGGTGTTGCAAGGAACGAATCATTGGCCATGCAGGGGGTGCGTGGCAATGGATTGGGAAATCTGGAAGTCAAAAGTATGAAGGGTTTTATACAAGGTGAACAGGAGTTTCACGAAGTCACAAAACCCGAAGTATCATTGGGGAATCATAATTAAAGGAGGCATGTTGCACGAGGACCAGAGTTTGAAGAACTCTTCAGAAAGTTTTGGAACAAGAGATCAGGGTATCCCCGAAGCCCGAAATTACAAAGGGGTAGATCCACGATCACAGGCCATGGTCACTTAGGAGAATAAGGTGCCTTTGTATATCAACTTTGGCTACTCGCAGGGCCCCAAAGAGTCAATTTGACCCAGGAATTTAAATATCCAAGACCAGGAGGTCGCATAGCCCTAAAGGATGGAAGGGGGTCTACACCACGAGTGGTATCAAAGAAGATACATAATTGACTTCTATAGAAAATGGAAGTGGATTGATATTGGTAAGAGGTATAAGAAGCATCAACACAATGCCACCTGAAAGACTTGTTGAGTTTCCCGTAGCCAACAGAGCTATGGAAAGGGAGATGAGAGAACTACGTGCAAGGGTGGATTCCATGGAAACATCACTAAGGAGAGCACCTAATGTTGGAGACGTCAGCGATGGAGAAATTGAAGAAGTATAAGTCGAAGAAGCTCTAGCAGAGGATGCTACAGAAGAACGCTTGCTAAAAGAGGTTTTCAAGTTGGGATTGAAAGAAAAGATCAATGTCCCAATGTATGAAGGTAATTTAGAAACGGAAGAATTTCTTGATTGGATACGAGCAATGGATAAGTATTTTGACTATGAAGATTTCGAAGACGAGAAAAAGGTGAGACATGTTGTCATTAGGTTGAAAGGCGATGCAACACTATGGTGGGATGAACTGCAAGCCGATAGGAGGACCAAATGAAAAAAAAATATTAAGAGTTGGGATAGGATGGTAACCAAGATAAAGGAGAATTTCATACCTATGGATTACTAGATAAATCTATTCAGGAGGATGTAGAACTTGAGACTGAAAGGGATGACTGTGAAGAAGTTCAAATAAGAGTTCTATAGATTGAACATCGGGATTGGACAGAGAGAGAGAGAGATGAAAATAAAGTTGCCAGATACATCAATGGCCTGATATGTGATATCCAAGATGAAATCAGCATGGCGATAGTCAGAACAGTGGAGGATGTGTATCAAATTGCATTGAAAGTAGAAGAAAAGTTGGCCAAGAAGCATAGTAAAAAAAATAGAGGTTGAAGTTTGAACAGAGGAAAGGGAGTTTCCCAAGACAAAGTGTAGAAGCCCAAGGATGAGGTCGAGAAACCACATAGTCACTCTGAGAGAGGAGGAAGTTCTAGAGGAAGGCAGAGTGGTCGCATAAAATCTTTTCCTAGAGGAAGAGGAAGAGGCAGAGGAGGAGAAGTAAGGTGTTATTCCTATGGAAAAATAGGGCATATGTCTTGGGATTGTCCTGAGAGGAAGAAAGAAGGAGGTGAAGCTCACATATTGGAAGTGCAGAAGCAATATGTTGAGGTAGAAGGTGCAAAGGATGGGATATATTTGATGATGACGAAATTTCTCTTGAATCCAGAGCCAGAAATTGGAAGGCCAGCGTAAAGGAGCAGTTTGTTCAAGACAACCTGTAAAATGAAGGATAGGGTTTTCAAGGTGATAATTGACAGTGGGATCACTGACAACTTAGTATCCACAAAGATGGTGGAGAATCTATATCTACATATGAATGCACACCCAACGTCGTAGAAATTATCATGGTTGCAAAAAGGTCATCAGGTAACAGTAACTAAAAAATGCCTTGTTGAATTTAAGATAGGAGGATATAGAGAAAAATTTCTATGTGATGTGATTCCCATGGATGCATGTCATGTTTTTGTGGGAAGACCATGGCAGTATGACATGAATTTCATTCATGATGGGAGAAGAAATACTTACACCTTAGAGAAGCATGTTAGGGAACACATGATACTACCAATACAAGAGAAGAAGGTGAATGATGAATCTAGCATGTGCATGCTTCTCATGAGTGGGAAGGAACTCATGGATGAAGTAAAAAAGGAACACGAGATGCAGTTTGATGTAGTGAGGAAGCCAAGGGTTATCCTTACTAGTACTTCGATGGAAGATATGCCTGAGGAAGTTCAGGAACTATTAGAGAATTTTTTTGATATAGTAGTAGATGAGTTTCCAGGCTCATTGCCGCCTATCAGAAGTATCAGTCATCATATTGATTTGATACCAGGATAAAACCTGCCGAACAAAGCAGCATACAGGTTGACACCTCAAGAGAATGAGGAGGTGAAAAGATAGGTTCAAGATCTTTGAGACAAAGGGTTGGTTATGGAAATCCTGAGTCCATGTGTAGTGCCAACTATATTGAGTCTAAAGAAGGATGGAGGATGGAGAAAGTGTATAGACTCAAGAGCCATAAACAATATCACCATCAGATACAAATTCCCATTGTCAAGGATGAATGATTTGATGGATTGTTTAAGTGGAGAAAACTATTTTTCAAAGATATATTTGAAAAGTGGATATCACCATATCAGGATGAGAGAAGGTGATGAGTGGAAAACAACATTCAAGACAAATGAGGGGTTGTATGAATGGCTTGTTATTTCATTTGACTTGACAAATGCCCTAAGGACTTTTATGAGTCTGATGAGTGAAGTGTTGAAATATTTCATTGGAAATTTCATGATTGTATATCTGGATGATATAGTGGTCTTTAGAAAGACTAAGGAGGAGCACTTGATACATTTGACATTAGTGACGAGGAGGTTACAACAAGAGAAGTTGTTGATTAATCTAAAAAAAATTATTTTATGAAGACAAAACACATATATCTCAGGTTTGTGATCTCTTCAAATGAGTTGAAGATGGATCATGAAAAGGTGAAATAAATCAGAGAGTGGTCATCACTGAATAATATGTTTGAGGTAAGAATCTTCCATGGATTAGCGAGTTTCTATCAAAATTTCATCAAAAAATTTAGTGGGATTAGTGCTCAAATGGTGGATATGGTGAAGAAAAGGAAAAAATATTTCAAGTGGATGGAAGAGGCTGAGAGGAGCTTCAACATATTGAAGGAGAAGATAACAGAACAACCAATTCAGGTATTTTTGGATTTCAGAAAGACATTTCAGGTGAGATGTGATGCGAGTGGAGTTGCAATTGGAGAAGTATTAAGTTAAGATAATAGACCCGTTGCACATTTTAGTGAGAAGCTGAATGAAGCTAAAAAAAATTACTCCACATATAAGAAAGAATTCTATGCCATAATTCATTCCTTGAAGAAATGGATGCACTATCTCCTACAAAAGGAGTTTTTTTTGTATAGCGATAATCAAGCTTTGCAATTCATAACCAGACAGGAGAAGTTAAACTAGAGACATGCTAAGTGGATAAAGTTTATGAAAAATTTCACTTTTCTTATTAAACACATTTCTGGTAGTGCTATCAAGGTTGATGATGCATTGAGAAGGAGAATTTTAATTCTGCAGGAATTTCAGGTCAAAACCTTGGGGTTTGATCACATTAAGGAAATGTACCACAATGATATGAAGCATGTCTAAATCCTACACCCAGAGACAAAAGCCTATGGGAGGAATATCTGATTCATGATGGATTTTTGTTCAAAGGGTGCCATTTATGCATACCAATATGTTCGATGGGGGAGAATTTGCTGAAGGAAAATCATAGTGGAGGTCTAGTTGGACATTTCAGCCATGACAAAACGTTTGCTCAATTAAACGGTTCATATTATTGGCTAGGTATGAGAGCATAGGTGAAGATATTTGTGAACAAGTGTAATATTTGTCATTATGCCAAGGGGAAAAAGTGAAATGCTGGTTCGTATCAGCCATTATGTATTCTAGAGAGGCCTTGGGATGCGATAAGCATGGATTTTGTGCTTGGATTTCGAAGGACACAAAGAGGAAGTGGTTCCATATTTGTGGTAGTTGATAGGTTTTAAAATATGACACACTTTATCCCATCCCAGAAGAGCATTGATGCAATGCATGTTGCAAATTGTTTTTACAAAGAGGTTGTGAGACTCCATGGATTGCCCAAGAGCATAGTTTTAGGCAAGGATACCAAGTTTATTGGTCATATTTGGAGGACATTGTGGAAGAAATTGAGGACAGAGATATCTTTTAGTTCTTCATATCACCCACAAACATATGGATAGACCGAAGTGATGACTCTAAGTTTAGGGGATTTGCTGAGAAGTTTGGTCACTGAACACCATATTCAGTGGGATCAAATTCTAGCACAAGCGGAGTTCACATATAATGACTTAGTGAACAAAAGCACTGGTGTTATCACCGAAATTTCATCCACAAATGGTTATACGAATCCAACATCTTCAAAACACCCATTAGTTCAATCATGGACCACAAATTCATTTCCAAAAGGTCCAAAACTATACAACCAATTATAAAATCACCATGTGCTAAAGACTACACAGGGAGCGCGTGCAAATGTGACATCTAGAAATGTAGGAAAAGAACACATGTGCATGATACACGACTGTGGATGCAAAAAAATGCACACCCCTCAAAACGATGCATTTATGATATTGGTCATCCTTCCACCCACTTCTAGTTCAGCTTCCAAGTTCACACTAAGAACTGGGGGGCTGGTCAAAGACCTAAGGGTGCCCTAAAGGGCCCCTTGTTCACACTAAGAACTGGTTGCATAATGCCTTAAAGATATGAAATAGAAGGAGGCCATGGGTGAACTATATTTCCAAGGAATTCATTTGTATTGTTATGTTTCTTATATTCTCTTGGAAAATCCTCTTTTCTCATCAAGAGTATACAAGCACCATTTCATTTAGCCATTCATATCACCTCTTGAGTGAATTTACTTTGGATTCTCTTCACCATTTCATTCTAGTTTGTTACTGGTAAGAAGAGCTCAATATTTGGGGGTCCAAGAACCCTCCCTTGGAGGAAGAGGGGACCCATATGTATCCCTTTCTCTTTGGTGTTTTCCCACTAATACAATCCTATCCATTGGTCGCATGAGTGTTGTTTATTTTCGATTTTAATGTTCTTATGAACTCTAGTTTAGTTTCTTTTATTGTTCTTATCTTAGTTCTTTGTTTATTTCTTATGATTGATGTTTATAACTCCTTTATTCATTGTTTTCTTTCCTAGCTAACCCAACTAGGCTTGTAAGCATCCCTATTTTGCTCATTTAGGTGACAAAAGAGGTGCAGCAACTAGGAAAAATCCATTTCAGATAGTGTATGGAGTGAATCCGAGGGGGAGTGTCGGATTTGAGATATATGAAGAAGAGTGAATTTAGGAGAGCTAGAGATGAATACTTTGTTGCATAAATGGAGAAACTTCATAATCAGATCAAGGAGCAGTTGAAGAAGAGAAGCAATGAACACAAGCACAGAGTTAATCAACATAGGAGGAAGATTGAATTTGAAGTTGGAGATCAAGTTACAACACATATAAGGAAGGAGAGGTTTCTGAGGGGAATGTATAATAAGATAAATGTAACAACCCTCCTTTCGTTAAGGACAACTACTCTGTCAACCGGTGCAAAAAAAAAATTTGTTTGTCAAAGTGTGTGCGCGCGTGTAGAAGAAACAACCCCCTCGACTCTACGTCACCACTCGAACCAACAAGACGCCAGTAAGACGAACACAATCAAGACGACCCGACAAATCACAGTGACAACAAGGAATGAACGCCCCTGGACATAAGGCGTGCGACTAGCAGCTGTAAGCAGAAAAGACACTAGGGGTTAGGCACAGTAATGTCACAGAATGAAGGAATCCAACAGTAGAGTCGCAGCAGTGGAACTGTGCCTTTAAACAGCCCGAGACTACTGATACGGCACCGAGTGTGTCGCAAGAGTGGAACTGTGCCTTTAAACAACCCGAGACTCTTGATACGGCACTGGATTCCGTCCACCGGATTACACACAGACATAATTACTAAGCTACAAGAGGTGTCTATATACCGCCCGACTCGAACCTACTACGCGATACAATACCACCAGGTACTACAAAATCAGGGACAATCATGACCTCTACGGGAGACACAAGTCAGGAAGACTCAAATCGACCAACGACTAATGAGACCCGAAGACATCAATCAAGACCAATTGTTCCATTACTTATCATTAACCGACAAGACTTTATCCTAAGGCACAACCAATAATTTCCATTTAAACAATCTTGACATCGCAATTCGACATCTTCATAAACATTTCAAATTAAGCCAATAATAACTTTGCGATCTAATCATCGTCACGAACATTCATTTAACAAATATTAACATTGCCACTTAAGCATCCTCAGTAACGTTGCAATTATACAATTACTCAACCTTGCAATTCAACCCGCATTAACACGTCAACGAATAATATTACTATTGCAATTAAACAATTATTTATCATTGCAATTCTACCAACATTAACATTCAATTAATAACATTACTATTTCATTTAAACTATTACTTATCATTGCTATTCTACCAACGTTAACATTCAATTAATAATATAATATTGCATTTAAACTATTACTTATCATTGCCATTCTACCAACAGTAACATTCAATTAATAATATTGCTATTGCATTTAAACTATTACTTATCATTGCAATTCTGCCAACATTAACATTCAAGTAATAATATTACTATTTCATTTAACTATTACTTACCATTGCAATTCGACTAGCATTAACCTTTTCATTAAATAATATTAACATTGCAACTAACACATACTTAACATTGCAACTCCACTAGTATCGACAATTCCATTAATGATTAATTTAAAGGATATTTATATTGCAAGAGAAAATGCCAGCGTAATTAAAACACTAAATTGTCCCAAGACCTAAACTGTGGTAGAGCCAGTATTGAATTCAACCGCATTATCTGGCTGGTAATTCGACCAGCACCATAACCCCAAGAATTCAACGAAAATAAACCCATGCTTTAAATGGGACAGCATGATTAACTGACTTTTTGAGACAGCATAAAACTCCATGAGAATTAACGATTTATACCAATGAGGTAAATAATAGTCTGGAAGTAAAATTTATTTGACCCAGGAACGAATGATGGATAACAACGAGTTACCATAACGAGGAAAATGACTATCTGGCAGTAAATTTTGGTAGTAACAATTAATGACCCTGGGACAAATGCTAAATAACAGCGATTTATCATGACGAGGCATATGGCTATCTGACAGAAATTGGCAGTAAAAATTAATGACCTAGGGCGCAATGATAATGAACAGCGATTTATCAAAACGAGGAAATGACTAGCTGGCAACAATTTGACAGTAAAAATTCCTTTAGAGATTGAGAAGATGCTAACGACTGAGAATCAATAAATCCAGGGACCTCTCATTACAACGTTAAAATAACTTATTCGCTTCTTACCATAAGAAATTAACTCAACTGAATACGTAACTCTGCCATATCTTTTTATTTATTAAACTCGCCTTGAAGGGTGTAGTTTGAACCAAGATTTTAGGCGTATAACTATAAGTCATTGTGAAGGGTTTATAGAGTAACAAAAAGAAATAAAACCCATATATCAGAAGGAGTAAGAACTCATTTAAAAAAACAAAGCTTCAACCCTAACCACACCTTAACGCAGGCCAGTGCACCAAAAAAAAATGCGGCCAACACTGGAACGCAGTCGACTCCTGCTGACGACAATCCCCCTTCCACCCCACGCGCTTTTACTGGACATACTCTAAGGGTGGTATCGACCGGGGAGATCGCTACATTAAATTCAATAAAAAGGGGTCCAGATTTTCGAAAGGAGTAGATCAATAAAAACGCAGGACAACTGTAATCCCCCAGGTCTGTTGTAGAGTTAATCAAAAGTTTAATGAAAGATAATTTCAATAGTATGAAAAACTGAAGGGTTCTCATGCCGGTAAGAGACAATGGCAGAATTACTCAAATTTTAACCCAAACTGCAAAGGTGGATCGAGCTCAGACCGAGCCATTTTGTTACTACTGCCAGGGAATTCGTGCAGGTGAAGAAAGCACGATTTTTGGTTAAAGGTGGTTACAATGAGGTAAAATGAAATGCCAGCAACCTTCGTTCTAAGGACCAGGACGAGTTCACCAAAAAAAAACAACTGTATCGCTAGAATGTTCAGTCCAGGAGTGATAGGACGAAGGGTTAAGAAGCAAAAATGAGCCCAGGACGGGCAAAAACTGTGGCAGACTGTGTTAGAGTCAATAGTGAGCCTTGCAACGAAGTTCACCCCTTCAACCTAACATTCCATGAGAACCAATAAGAGTCACTCGCCCTCAATAGAATCGACACTATGAGAACAGTCGTTAGGTATCAACAAGTGGAAAGAGAGGGAAGCGTTGATTTCAGAAGTTTTTAAAATAGCAGACAGTAGTTTAATAAAATGAAATGCCCACAGTATGTAATAACACGCCCACAGTCAAAAATCTGCGCACAACAATATATAAAATGCCCCTGTGCGATATGATACAGCCTCCGAATTATGGAACGGCCCCATTCAAATAAGGAAACACCCATACCAATTATAGTATCCATATACCCAGTCAGATTTTCTAGAATCCACAAGCTAAGCCATATAAAACAGAAAATGAAATAACCTTAAGCCCCTTGCAAATTTTCCCCAGCCCTAAGCTGAACTGATTATAAAAACAAGAATATTCTAAGTTTAAGGAAGAGAAAAAGGACATTTACATCCATACAATCACAATCTCAGCAGTAACTCACTATGCAATATACTATACTTGGTTCAGGAACATACCTTTGCCTTATTTGCTTGCCGCGACGATTTCGGTGCTCCTGCCGCTCCTGCTCCTTCTTGCCGACCGCAATGAACTCACCGGTACCTCCCAGCAAAATGCTAGGGGTACTCTTCTTCCCCCTCAGCCCCCGGAGCCGCAAGGGGGCCACACACAATCAGAGAGTAACTAGCTTCTCAGCTCGCCTCCAAGGCTGAGCTACCACTCAAATCTGCTGAGAATCCCCAACTCCTACAAGAAATCAGTCCAGTCCCTCTCTCCTAGCATAACAATACCAATCTCCAAAAAAGGTCCTTTTCTTTCCCCCTCTCCCTTTATTTTATCCAGACTCAAACCCTAATTCTTCTTTTTCTTAGGTTTTCCCCCCTTTTTCCCTTTTGATTTTCTTACTTTTCTTTTTAATTTATTTGGTTTATATTATTTTATTTTTTTTCTTTTCCAAACTCAAAGAGTATGTGCGCTCCTTATTCATTTCCTTTTAATTTTTACATGCTTAACTTTATTTGTTTAAAATTGTTTATAATATAAATATACATATATGTATTTTCATTTTTCTA